>CM051393.1:3143023-3268023 GCA_028015245.1 Cardamine occulta | reverse complement strand
GATGGCTGTGAGACCAGTACCATCGATTCCATGAGTGACTTCTTCAGCTGTGGAACGAGCTGAGAACCCAGATGCTCCTTTCCACCAAAAAGGCCACATTTTTTTTAATCTTCTTTGCAAAATTGAAGAATCCCAAACGAAACCCTATCTGATGAACACACCAGACACTTCTATGAAATTGTTAATTATATAAACTGTGAATTCAGCTTCTTCTCTTTTCCCTTGTGAAGAAAGCTTTGCCTTTATGCTTTTTACCCATGCTCTGTTCTCAAATCAAGGCAAGTAGTTGCATAGAAAAGTAACTTAATTTAATCATATTGATGATTCATCGGTAGAACAATGTTTATAATTAGATTGAATGTAACAAGTGTTGTTAAATGTAAAGTTTAATTTAATGTTCTAAAAGACAAATAAAAAAATTAAACAAAGACGTAATTTGCTGATTGATGTCAAAGAAAGGTTTTACAGCAGAAAATTAGACAAACAAAAGAAAGATCAAAACGAGACTAACAGGTTTTTAAAATCTTTCATAAAAACATAAAAGATGAGCAATCTTCAAAAGAAGAACACAGGTTTTGGGGGCTTAAGAGGAGTGCTCTGGAGTGAAACCCAGAGATATGTAACCTTCATTCATTCCATGGAGATTTGAGACCAAAAAAATTATTGCTTAACGCTGTGTTGGCCTGGGCCTGGAGCTTCCAAATGAGGAAGACCCACTGCGCCAACCATCACCACTTGGGCGGTCACTTCCTCTAGGACCACCGCCCCAACGGTCTCCTCCTTCAGCTGGAGGTCCAGCTCTTTCCCTGCCACTACTATTCCACCTGTCAGGTCTCTGACCTGGTCCTCCTCTGCTGCTTCCCCAGTGTTCTTCTGCTGGACTCGGTCCACGGTTGGACCAGCGCTCAGTTTCTGCAACTGGTGCTGGTGCTGGTGTTGGTGTTGGTGCTGCTGAGGTTTCAGTAGACTGACGCTTGAACCTTGGAACATATCTGGCAGGACCTGGTGCTGCTGCTGGTGATGTAGCAGCAGCAACTGCAACTGCACCAGGAGGAGTAACTGTAGGCTCTGTAAGGCGAGCAGGTGGTGCATCAGTACCCTTTAAAAGGGCTTCACGCCTCAGCCTCTCTTTCTCTTCCATCTCTTTCTCTCTTTGTCTTTGCTTTTCAGCGATTTCATCCAGCTTAGCTTTGCGTTCCGCTTCTTCCTTTTTGCGCCTCTCTGCTTCTACATTAAAAGTAAACCCGAAAATAAAACGAAACAAGAGGGTTATATTAGAAGATTTTAAACATGACGTAAAATGATGCTGACTTTATGGAAAAAGATCCCACCTTCACGCTTGCGAGCTTCCTCTTCTTCCTGCAGCTTTGCAATTCTTTCTTGTTCAATATTCATATAATATATCTGCTTCCTCTTAATATCCCTTTCTTGCTTCCTGGCTTGAATTATTTGGTTGATACGCTCCTCTCTCTCCGCCTTTATTCTGTCAAACTCTGCTTGGCGACGGCTTATCACTTGCTGTTTGAATATTTCCTGGGCACAAAAATATTCGATTTTGAGCAGTTTGAAAAGAAAAGGTACTCGTCAAGATTGTTGAATAAATAAATTCAGAGAAACGACTTGACACATGAAAACTGACCTTATTATCCAACATTCTGGACAACCTGTTCTTTTCCTTCAAGTCACTCTCATGACGCTCTCTACTGAGTTCAACTTCACGCTGAAAAGGAGAAGAGCATTTAAGGACCTCGTATACTTCAACTCAGAACCAAGTTATGGGAAAAGAAAAACTATTGTAATAATAAGGTTTTACCTGTTGCTCGCGCTCATAAAATTCTCTTTCCTCTACCAGTCTGCGCTGATACGAAGCTTCAATCAATGGAGCAGCCTCTTCTCTCTTTGCTCGTTCCAAATAATCCATAGTTTTGGCAAGTTTTTGGAGTTTCTTCTCCATTTCTTGCCTTTCTTTGAGCTGCTCAGTTAAGGCCCTCTCCATCACAGTTTGCTTTGTCACCTTCTCCTATATTTTGTTTAAGCCAACCAATATTAGCAACACGCAAGCCAGTGAACTATGACAGCTAACACATTATATTTATATACTTACTCCATCTAAAAGAGTTTTCTTCTTTCCCTTTTTCATACGTTTCTCTGTGTCCTCCAGCAACGCCTGAGCTTCCTCAAGTTCCCTCTCCTCTATCTCCCTAAGGATTCTTTGTTTCCTTCTCTCCTCAAGCTCTGCCGCAAGTCTCTTCTGTTCTGCCTCCTCAGTTAGCTTCTGAAGCTTAAGCCTTTTCTGCTCCTCCTCACGTTCCTTCCAAAGCCAATATCAAATCAAGGAATTGTCAACAACAGGCACAACGTTAATGAAGAAGTATGAAACCACCATGGAGAAATACACTACCATTTCTAGTTGCTGACGCTCTTGATCCTCCTTCCTCTTTTCAATGATTGATTTTCGAGCAAGCAGTCTTTTGTGCTCCTTCTCAACAGTATCCGCTAAATTCGGTACTATGCCACCTAGTTTTGACGCTTTACTTGGGACAGGATGCAGCATAGCTCTTACTTTGCTCAAAGACTCGGCTAATACAGCCAGATGATCCCTCAGTCCATCGGACTCAATACCCTAATAGACAAACAGTCGATTAAAAAATTACTACCTACCAAAGGATCAGTAAGTAAAATTATATTACTTAAATGACAGACATGATATAAGCAGTGTTGAACTAAAGCATCAATAGAGGCTTACCAAATTTCCAAAAATTACAACACCCTTCATGTGATCAACTTTCATGGCAACAAAATTGTTCTTCACAGCATCAACAGATATCTTCTCGACAACTGAGAATTCGAAGAACGGGACCAACTGAGATAAACTCTCAATTCTTATAGTCTGGTATATCTTAGACACCTGAAATAAAATCGCAACATAGACTATTGAGTACGTGAAAAAAAAAGGGGGGGGGGGGGGATAAACCACTAGACCGATCCAAAATGGTTGAATGAATATTGTCCCAAAAAAGTAGAGAACAAGGAGAACTCTTTACCTGTTGAAGTAGCCTCAGAGTAGCAAGCTTCTCCAGAGAAGGAACATATTGGGAAAGCTGCACCTCTGGCAAAGAAGGAGCAGACGACAGTTTCCCACCAGATTTGGAAATTTTTTCAAGCAAAGGCTGAATCTTGGAGCCAAGATCAAGTGGGTGAAATTCATGCTCCAAAACATGGAAAAGATCTTTGACCTCCTGAGATGCACAGCTCAAAACACCTCTTGAAACCTAGTTGCATAGAAATCAGCCTCCAAATCAGATTACTGTAAGGTGACAAGTATTCTAAACTGCAGTTAAGCACTATCAACTAGATAGGGTAAGACTAGAGACTCACCAGTTCTGACAGAAGAGCTGACCGGGAAAGCTGGAAAAGGAATTAATGAAATTAGAAACAACAACCCAGAAATAAAGGGCATAATATACTAATGAAGTAGCATAAGAACCTAGGTTACCATATCTCTGCCCTCAAATTTAGGTTCAAGATTGAATCCTATGAGGTTGGCCATCCTCAGATTGCGTTCTTTCTCATTTTCAAGTTCCATATGGGATGCACTTTGAGCCCGATCAAATGGTGGAACGGATAACGCCGCCAAGACAACAGATGATGCTATTAGCTGCAAATCCTTTTGGCTTAAGTTCTTATTGAAATTTTTCTGCAGACTGAACAGCTTGAACCATGCATAAGCATGATAAAGATGGCTAGAAGAAATCCAGAAAATCTCGGTCAATTTGGAATAATAAACCATCAACAAAGATGACTTAGGCGTTTTTTTAACCATGCACATCAACCCATAGATATCTTCAACAGAGCGAAAAGCTTCCTGCAAAACATAAGATATATCAAGAACTATCCTAACTTATTTACAGCATGGTATAAGGCATATGCTGGCAATGCCAGACTAAATTAGATAGCATCAAAGAAATACACGCAGAACCAAAACAGACCTGCCAAAGTCCAAGCTCAGTAGCAACTTTTAACTGATCAAATCTTGTGTCCAGATAAAGCTGCAAGCTCTCGGGGGCTGATAAGTCAGGTCGGTCCCTTTGGTCTCTGTATTTGTTCAAGTTGGCCAAATGATTTCTTATAATTTCACAAAGCCTTCGGAACTCTGTTGTTCGCTTGTACTGCTTACAGAACTGGAAGGCTTTATGTGCTGTCATCTACAAGATAATAATAATATACAAGTCTTCAATCTCAATCAACTAAAAATCAGAGGAATAGCTAATAAGCTTATCCTAAGCGAAAAACTAACCGCATAAAGTGCTTCCAACTTTGAATTGTTTCGCAAAATCTCAAGTACTGTCCTGTATGTCTCCCACAAGAACTTGAACCATGGGGTGACCAACTCACGATCAGACCTATCTTTTCCCTTCTCCCCACTGACAATACTTAGCTGTAAATCCTCAGGCTTCCTATCAGCTTCAAGGTCATCGACATCAAGGGCCTCCTCCAAAGCATCAGCCTGAGAACGAGCTTGCTCAGCTTTCTCGGTAGCAAGATGTAGGAAGTGCTTAATTACTTCCTCCAAGGAACTGACATTCACTTGCTGGCAAACAATACGGTACTGAATCAATCCATCCTTAGCGAATCGACCCCTCTTCAAGTCAACACAAAGATCAAGATACTTAAACATGATCTTCTCAAGAGGTTTCTGCCAAGCTCTGTATCTCTTGGAAGTAATGAGATCATGAAGTGCCTGTAGAGCATCTTGTTTCTGACCAACATTGATCAGTTCTACACAAAACGTGTAACACAAATGTCAATTTCATATAACCCTAAACCAAATCCACAGAACCAAATGACTAAAAAAAACTAACAATTCATTGCTTACCATCAGCACGCTTCAATGCATTCTCCGGTTTAGCAAAATTCGCCATGATTGGCTACACAAACTCAAATGAAATGGACACTCAAATTTGCCTGAAAACAAACAAAGATTAAACTGATTATACAATAAAAAAAATCGATTTTGTTAACCAATTCAATTCAAAGATATCACTGTAAATCTGGAAAACCCCATCAGCCAAAAACCCAAGAACAAGAATCAAAGCTTTTTGCGTATTTCGACCAAAAAAGCTCGCCCAAACCCTAAATTCATCTCAAAGAATCAAAAACACACATACGCAGCACAGAAGATTCGATAATTTGATTCCAGCCCAGAAGAATTCGATGAGATCCGATGAAAACAAGAGTAAGAGATCGAGAGACTCGTGCGGAAAAAGAACCGAAACTTAGTACTAACCTTGTAGCCGTGATAAGAGAGTGGTAAGAGGAAAGGGCAAACCAAGAGAGAGCGCTCTAGGGTTTTCTGGTATTAAATATCATTGTTCTAAAATATATATTATCGGGATTTGCAAATGACACCATTATTTTCTACGTTTTCGTTAAAAGTCCCATTTTGTCTATTTAGTGCCTATAAAGCCCAGTTATGTCAATACACTAGGAATGTTTTTGGGATAATTATGA
This sequence comes from Cardamine occulta, assembly GCA_028015245.1. Classification (NCBI taxonomy): domain Eukaryota; kingdom Viridiplantae; phylum Streptophyta; class Magnoliopsida; order Brassicales; family Brassicaceae; genus Cardamine; species Cardamine occulta. The sequence continues at coordinate 3,262,512 of CM051393.1, read as the reverse complement.
AAAAATCCAAAACAATATTGAAATTATTAAAATAGAAAATATCTTTTAGAATTAAAAATATACACTTCTAAAAAGTACAACTACCCTTATATGAATTTATTAAAGGTTAACGTTACAATTTCATTGTTTTTTTTATAAGTTTAAATACCTAAAATTTGTATTTATCAACCTATACTAATTTTTAACCATTGAAAAAAACACAATTCATTCGGATATAGTGGGTGATTGGTCCGTCTATAGTTGTACATTTTATTGTTGTAGGTGTGTTGGTTGTAGGTGTGTTGGTTGTAAATGTATGTTTTAACACTGTATCTATTTTCAAAGCATGATTTTTTAAATAATATGAATCAATTTTTTTATTAATGTATATGTATAGTTTGTATAAATACATATGTAGTTTTATTTTTTATTAAAGTAGTTTCCTAAAAATTTAGGAGAAAGTTTATGGTTCAAAAAGTTTAGCTGGTAGACCGAAAGAACCATCATTAGTAGTAGACATTTCCAATTAAAACTTGCCTTATACCAAAATCATCCATATATATTAATAAGACTAAACTATAGAATTAGACTACATAATTAAGTAAGGAAAATCTGAAACTGGTTAAGAGTCTAGATTAATATCAAATTAGATAGTTTCCAGTTTAAAAGGCTACGAAGTTTACATACACAAGCTGAGCCAGATTCGGATACAAATCTACCATGTAACCATCACTTATAACCTATATCATTTCAGTTCCAAATATACAAACAATAACTACACGTACAACAATGAGGCATGAAAAAAATGAAAAAGACGACAACGTAGAAGTTCTGGACAGAGAAAAACATCGTATAGACGACGAGACTTGACAGAATCATATTAGTACGACACAACAAAACTCACAAGAGACAGAGGCGAAGGATAGAGGAATCAAGTCGCAAAATTCATGAGTTACAATTTAAGGTAAAAGAGAGAGAAAACTGTAACTTTTAGAATTGGAAAGTGAATGACGAAGTGAGTGGGGAGAAGTTTTGTGTTTTTTCTTTTTTTTTTTCTTCTATTTACTTTTGAAGATCTTTACTTATATTACCTTTAATTAAACAAAACAAATATATATTTTCGTAGTTAAATTCTCATAGATGTTTTGACATTTTACTAAGAAAAAATATATAATGATTTAATTTAAATTTTTTGGCTTATTTTCCAAAATATAAAATTGATTTTGGCCTACTTTATTAATTCAATTGAAATAATTTTAATATATATAACATAAATTTGTAAGAGAATAGTATAAATGTATATATATTTAATTTTTTTTTTAAATATCATAAAATATGAAAAGTTTTTTTTTTTAAATCCAACAGTCTGTTTGGTAAACAAGATAATTGTAAATTCAAATATTTTTAGGCCGTTTACAATCGCCTCGTTTGAACTTCTAATCACCTATCTCAATCACTTATTTCAACCACCTATTTCATCCAGCTGTTTTATTTGTTCGTTCGATTGGTAATTAAACAAGCAGTTATCAAAAAGAATAAGTAGATACAAGTACACTTTGCTTTTTTAATAAAAATCTTCTATATTTTTTTTCCTTGAATACCCATTAATTATATGCTAAATTAAGATATTTTTTACAAGTTCAAAATTATTAAAAAAAAAAAAGAGGTAACTTGGATTACCTTAAATCGCTACCCAACAAAGGCATGATCTTTGTGGTAGATATTCCGACTGTAAATCTTTAATCCTTTCTTCAGGGAAAGATATCCTCTAGGAGGATTCGAACCGGTGCAACTCATTATTCATGCTGAGTCACTACCATATCAACTGGGCGAGAGTTGTTATCTGTCTTTATTTAATACTTAACTTTTAAAACACCTATAACTTAATACTCGGTTTAGTTTGGTAGAGTAAGGATTTTGAGAACCGGAAATAAGTTACAACTTACTACGTATCTTACACCTATTATTGTATATGCTAAAGTTACATATTTTCATTTGAAAAAGTTCTTTTTCTTTTCATCTCAACATAAAATCAGTAAACTCGGATTAGAAAATACATCTTGCGGTTTATCTTCTCGAGAGATATTAATCCAACCGATAACACCAACATCTAAATAAACAAGATTCAGCAAGAGAACTAATTAAGAAGCTTAATAATAAAAAAATATGTTGATGAAGATTTGCACTGCATAAACATTCTACTATACCATCTCCATTCTGTTTTACCATGGATGCTATTTGTGTGTTAGAGTTTTAAGGCTGTTGGAGGTCCTGTATAGCCTTGTTTCTTTGCTTGTTTTGTCTCGAGGTCTGGATGTGTGTGGTGGATTGCTCGCTGTCTTTGGACTGGGAGAGTTGATTGGGTTATGGTGCTTTGATCATCTGTTGGTTCAGGTGCTTTGCTTGGCTGGCTTCTCACCGCTCCCTCAAAGGTCTCTGCATACCTTGATACTCTATAGCCACCTTTTTCTTCGATGGTGATGGAACCTCCATCTCTTTCGGCTTTTCGCTCCTTCTCAAGCTTGGGATTTGTCGGCTTTGCCCTTCTTCCTTCTCTTGGCTTGCTTGGTACTGTGTTCCGCCTTTGGTTGCGTTGTTGCTTCTCCCTTTTATTCGCGGTCGAAAGGAGGTTGTGTGTCTCTCTGTTGGCCCTCTTTCTTGGTTGGTTATCTATCGGCATTGTGGTTTTCAACCTTCTAAGAGAGTACGGCTAGTCACTTCTCCTCCTACGCTGTCGTCCGTTGGTTGTTTGTGTGATCCTTCGGTCCTCCTTGGCGTTTGGGTTCTTATCATTTAAATTATGTTTTTTTAGTATCCTTCTATTTCTTACATCTAAAAGCAGCTCCATTGGTAAGAACCCCCTAGGGGTTCTTAACCATTTTTTTAATAAATTTTGATAATTTTTTCTAAGAACCTCTAAAAAATTTGGTGCCCTCCAATGGTGGAACCCCTCATGGGGTTCTTAAAAATAATTAAAGATTAATTTCAAAATTTTAATAATTTGAGTAGAATTTATTTTGTTTTAATTTGTAAACATATACAATTTTATAAACTTAAAAAAAAATTATTTCATAAAATTTTAAACATACATGATATTAAAGCATTATAAAAATAGATTTCCAAATCATAAACCGGAAAAACGATTAGGTGCAATTTTGATTTGTGCCATATATGCTCAACTAAATCAGCTTTCAATTGTTGATGCATTGTTCGATCACGAACTCGATTTCGAATGCCCATCAAATTTCCGAGATTTGAAGGCATATCTGTAGAATATGTAAAATCCACGTGTGAAGTTCTATTTGCTTCTACTTGTGCGAATTCAGATACATCAAACTGAGTGTACCCATCTCTTTCGTCTTCTACTATCATAATGTGAAGTATTATACATGCTCTCATAATCTTTTCGACTTTTATTTTATCCCAAATAAGAGCTGGATTTTTTACAATGACAAATCGAGCTTGCAAGACTCCAAAAGCACGCTCGACATCTTTTCGGACGGCTTCTTGATATGTAGCAAATAAGGACGCTTTCGGACCTTGTGGAATTGAAATAGATTGGATAAAAGTTACCCATTTAGGATAAATATCATCTGTGAGATAGTAAGCCAAATGATACTCGTGTCCGTTGACAAAGTAATTCACTTTTGGAGCTCGACCTTGTAATATATCATCAAAAACTGGTGAGCGATCAAGAACATTGATATCGTTTAATGTACCTGGAGGGCCAAAAAACGCGTGCCATATCCAGAGATCATGTGAAGCTACATCCTCTAAAATGATAGTCAGTTTTCCAGAGCCGCGGGTATATTGGCCTTTCCAAGAGGTGGGGCAATTCTTCCACTCCCAATGCATACAATCAATGCTTCCTATCATCCCCGGAAATCTGCGTGTCTCTCCAATATCGAGTAGTCATTGAAGATCTTCTGTTGTGGGTCTTCTTAGATACTCATCTCCGAACAAATATATGATTCCTTCAACAAAATGTTCCAAGCATGAAATCGAAGTGCTTTCACCAAGCCAGAGGTATTCGTCAACCGCATCAGCCGCACACCCATATGCCATTATACGAATGGCTGCTGTTGACTTTTGTAGTGCAGAGAGACCGAACCGTCCAGTAACATCTTGTCTTTGTTGAAAGAATGGAAATTCATCAGAGAATCGATCAACAATACGCATGAACAAGGGTTTGTTCATTCTAAAACGACATCGAAATATATAAGGAGGATAAGTTGCACCTTCTTTGAAATAATCGTTACATAAGCGGTAGTGTCCTTGTTCACGATTTCTTTCAATGTAGGCTCGTTTTTTCTTTGAATGTGTTGCTTCCTGATGATCACCATAATTATTCAACAGAGTCTCGAAAGTTTGATCGATAACTTGATCAAACTTTTCATCAATCACTTCGTCGAAAGATTTACGGGAAGAAGATGCCATTTGTTTGAGAAAATTTTATATGATGAGAATTATATCAAATTGGTTGAGAGAAATATAGAAAATAAGATTGTATAAATCTTTGTACAATATTTGTCGACTTATATAGGAAAATGTGAAATGTGAATTTGTGATGTTTAATTATTCAAATATTTCGTGGTAGAAATATTCTTTCACGTGAAATATGAATTTGTGGTGTTTAATCATTCAAATGTGAATTTGTGATATTTTGGCATTTTCTTTTCACATGGACTTGTTCTCTTCTTTAGAAAAGTGAATAACTTTATCCACAAACCATTCAAAAAAAGTAATGGCTTACAAGAGAAAGTATCAAACCATATATTTTACATGAATTGAATTTTATTGATTTTCTATAAAACATCATAACACAATTCTTAAAACTTTTGAGTAAGGTGATTACTAGGATTCAAACGAAATAAAGAAAACAATAGTAGTGTTTACTTAAAAAAAATCTATAAACTAATAATTAAAAGATCTTCATCAATAATTTGGCCAATGTTCTCCGTTTTGCTGAGGGTTTCCATGAGGGCTTGCCTTGCCAGCATAATAAGAGAGGGTCAAATCCGTCTCTGAAAAAATTGCTTTATCCAATCTCAGATGAAATTTAAATTTTTGGAGCAGCTTCATTGAAAATGACTCATGAGTTGATCTAGGAAACATGCTGCATAAAAAAGCAAACAAAGATAAGCCAGTGAGTAAGGAAAATATATGCAATTCTATTATGAGAATAATGATGGCATTTTGAGTAACTTTAGACTTGTGGTAAATGTATTGGCTACATTAACCAGGCCAACGCATCTACTATAACTAAAATCATGATCAAAATCCCATACTGAAGTTCTGATACAACCTAAGCTGTAGCAATATTTAGAGATCAAAGAAGGCTAAGGGGCAGGAACTTAGAACTAACTAGGATCTGTAGTCCAAATCTAATTGAAACAGAGAGAAACGTACCTTCTCAATGAGGTCCAAGACATCCTGGTTGATTTCTTCTTTTCTGTACTCATCCTGCTCCATCTTGAATACATGCTGAAAACAGAGCAGAGATCATAAGGAGAAGAATTGGGGCTGAGAAATGAAAGAACTATTATCGCTAACCTATTATTCTTAAAGCATCTAAAGCCATAATCTGCTTTCTGCTTTCCCCAGCTCAATCAACTCAAAATGTACAAACCTTTTTCAGAACTCATACAAGAACATCACCGCATTTGAAACAGGTAAAAAATATATGCACATTAAAAATATATAACACTCTATTGATAGATAACATAAATTTATACAAGAACAGCACCTCAAAAACTACAACTTCTAGTTTCAAAGAACATAAACTGCCGAATAAAAAAAAAACATAGACTAGATAACTTGCTACTAGCTTGACAACATCTCAGTAATTAGCTTTTTCTTTAAAGCCATTTCTATTTCATCTAGTGGCTCTGTCTTAGAAATGAGGCTGTCAAGTAATTTTTGCTTGCTAAGCTTCTCTTTCAAAGCAAAATCCTTTTGCTTAATCTCCCACAGACTTTGAATCTCTAACAGAGTTGCACCTTCCTTTTCCACAGTGGCTGTATTTTTTTTAGCTTTGGCCTTTGAATCCTTAACACCGGGTAGCCGAGCTATTTCTTCATCAATTCCATGGCTTACTGGGTTTAAGCTTGAAGACTGTGCAGAACCATCATCTAACTTTCTTCTTTTTGCCATTCTAGTCTCTTTAATAGATAAAGAAGCACACCATTTCTGATCATGTCTAAGCTCTCTCCATGCATGTTCCAATGTGAACTTCTTCTTGTGATCATTGAAGTATATTGCGTTTGCTAGCTTCATAACATCATTATCATTCTGCCCTGATGCTTTCTGAGTTGTTGCAGCCTCATAGCAGGCAACATACTTGCATACTATATCATTTATCTTACCCCACCTTTGCTTACAGTGATTTGGCTATCTCTTATTCACACAAGCGCCGTTCTGACTTGATGCAACATAAGCTGCAATGCGTTTCCAGAATGCATCCGCTTTTTGCTCATCCCAACAATAGGATCCTTGCTTGTGTTTAGCCAGGCAATAATGAGCACAAGATCTTCTTTGGGTGACCACTTACTCCTTCTTGATCTACTGTCTTCAGGTATATCTTCACATTGCCTTGGAGCATAAGAACATTGGGTACTATAAACAGGGACTCCGGATTCACCAAGTTTAATACTTGGTGAAACACTCTCAAAAGGATTGGGTTCTTGTTGACTGTGTAAGAGATCCATGAAGCCTGAAAGGTGATTAAATGGATCCATAGAATCCATATTCTACTTTTTGTGTGTTTTAAAAGGAGAAGGAAAAAGAGATTTGAAGAGTTATATGTTGTGTTAAGCTACGGAGGAAGGCTTTGAATATATAGGGTTAGGTATATGTTTAGGTTATACAACAATTAGGTATAAGTTTTAGTTATATAAAGATATGATTTATGTGGTTAGCAATCAATGACACAACTTAAGTCTTACCTAATCTAAAACTACCAAGCATTGAACACATAGACAATGAACACTTCGCAGTCAATAAGTATGATGTAGACTTTTTACACAACATTTAACAAGCATTTATCAAAAAACAGAGAGATTGCAAGCAAGGATTGGTTTAGGTGTCTAGTGTAAAAGGATGCGAAGAAGGAAAAGCAAAATAGAGATGAGGTTTAATTGTGGTGTTTCATGTTAAGTAGACAATAAACACTAACTAGACAACTACCACATATTGACTATAAACAAAAAGATGCAATCAATGACAACTACCAAGCTTTGAGGTATAAGGTCAAATTATTTCAATATCTTCACAGAATCTATATCTCTAGTATGATGTATACAAGCATTTATGACAGCTAAACACAGAAAGCATTCAATAAAATTATTAAACCTTGACCTAAATTTTTATCTAACAACATTCAGATTTTCTGACATATCAAAGAGTTAAAGGAATTTACCTTCCATCCATTGTATGATCTGAGAACGCCATGATTCCAGTTGATGCAATACGTCAATTGTTGTAATACCTCATAAAGACAGACCAAAATATTAGTTTCAATTCACAATCGCAAAAGTCAAACAAACAAATAATATATGCCTAAATTCGTTTAATTTTAATGGAAACAGACAATCCATCTATGCATAAGAAACCATCAAACCTACAAACCTACAAAGACATACACATCTAATTGATTCAAATAATCAAACCTACAAACAAACCATCTAACAGAATCGTCATTTCAAATTAGTGGAATCAAACATTCTATGCCTAAATTCGTCTTCAATCATGGCTAAGAACAACCTAATTCATTCAAATAACCCTAATTTTGCTAAAATAAAAAAAAACCCTAATTTCGTATAATCACAGAACCCTAATTTCAAATCTAATCAATAACCTAAAATCTACCAACATCTACAAATGTAATCAGATAGATTCTTACCTTAACCAAGAGAATCGAGCATCCTTCAACCAAACTAAACCCGATCTTGACAAATCCACTTCGATTTGGTGAAAGCAAATCCACTTCGATTTGGTGAAAGCAATCTCCGATTTGAATCCCGAAATAGATACAATCTTGACAAGCGGCGGTGGAGATGATGATTACGGTGATGATCAAATCAGCTCATCGACGAATCCGCTTCAAAATCGCCTTCGGCGGACAAACGAGAAAAAGAGAGAGAGAGAGAGAGTCGAGGACAAGTGAGAGAAAATCGTGAGACATCAAAAACCCCATTTTTTTCCCTACAGTCAACGTCTAATACAAAGTTAACACGTCATGTTAAAAACCGATCCTTGAGGCTCTTAATTAAGGATCGATTCTTAACTAATTAACCATTTTTGATTTAATTTTTTCACAGATTTGGGTTAAGAACCCCCTTAGGAGTCACCGTTGGAGCTGCTCTAATGTTGCTATTATGTTTTATATTTTCATGTTGTAACTCGTCCCCAAGTTTTTAATTGAATACCCTTTTATAAATAAAAAAACTGCAAACATAGAAAGAAGGGAAACGAAGGCCGTTAAAAAAAAAGAAAAAAAGAAAAAGGGAAACGAAGTTGATGTTTGACAATCCTAACGGGCCTTGCTTGCAGTAATAAGCCCAAATTTCTGTCTAGGTGGTGCAGAAGTAAAACAATAATAAAAGATAATTTTTTTGGCCATTGTAAAAACTAAAAAGTAAGAAAAAGAAAAAATGAAATAGGTAAAAAAGTAAAAACCCTTCGAGGGGAGAAGAAGCAGCGCATAAACCCCTCCACTAATTTTCTTTCAACGCGGCCAGATTTTCCTGAGAAAATGAGAAATTTGGGATCTCGAGCTTCTTCTGGTGGAGAGCATCGCAGTTTTTCAAGGTATGATTTAATTTTGAGCTACAGATTTTTGGATTTGCAGTAGCAGTCACCTTGTAATTTCAGAAATTTTCGAAATTTCTCACATTGAGGCATGTTTTTGGAACAGATATTTGTTGGAGCTAGGGCATTGGATTACTGTGTTTTCTTACAAATGTGGGTTTGATTGAATTTGGCCAATCGAAAAATCAGAACTTGGTTACTTAGCAATCAAGTGTTGCACAAATGCTTAACTGGGTTCTGATGTGAAACGTTTTGGCTCTTACTAGTTGACCGGAGTTTTTGAAGTCGATTCTGTGTATATTGGGATTCTCTTTGGATTGAAGATTAGCCAAATGGTTTCTGGGAAAGGTTCTGTTAAGAAGGGTCAGCCATCGATTAAGCATAGTTGTAACTTAGCTGAGGCTAAGAGGAAGCTGTCAAAGATCAGTGGTGATCGTGTACCTGTGGAGTATGCATATGTTTTCCAGAGGGATTACAGTAAACAAGGAGAGACTAAGTTGAGTCAAATTCTGAGTAGGGATGCGTTGATATCAGCTGTTGATTTGATGTGGGATCGCCCAGATTTTGTTTCTGGTAATGTGATTAGCTCACTCAAGGAAGGAGATTTAGATGATTTAAATAGATATGAAGTTAGTAAGTTCAAAGTTTTGACGGAGAGTACACGGTTGCCTGCTGATCAGAAGGCTAAGTCTGAACTGCCATCGACTTCACAGCCCTGGGTTAATTTGTTGAGAGTGGCTGAGAATATGAGCATTTTGGATCCGTGTTACCAAAACTATAATCAATCTTTCTTTAGTCAGACTAGTGGAGCCAAGTCTATCAGTGGTTCTTGCAAAGAGAATGGTTTTCCATTCGAGACAGAAAAATTGAATAGCTGGATGGAAGAAGTAGTTCCCACCTTTACTAGATATCATAAAGGAAGGGATGAGATTGAAAAGAGGGTAAATTTTGAAGACCGTAATCCCAATCCAGTCAGCAGTAAAGCAGAATGCACATCAAGAAATACCAATAGTTGTGATTGTGTCTTTGTTACAACTGGTGCAGAAGGTCACTCAACAGTAATTGAACCAAGGAGTCCTCTATCTAGAGCTAATGATATGAACTATCTCTTTTTGCTTTACAAAGATAGGTGTGCCAACAATAAAGGAGTGAATGTTATAAGTTCAAAATGCAGCACAGACTGCCAAAATGAGATTTCTTCTTCAGGGAATAACCCAGACGAAGATATCGTTGAAAATAAGCAGTTGCTTGAGAGAGATAGAAAAGACCAAAAGACTGAAGTTTGTTCGTCCTCTACAGAAACACCTTCTTATGCCTTTGCTAAACACCGGCATGCTTTTGCTGGTGCGTTAGCAGGCATAAGCGTCAGTCTTTGTCTTCATCCACTTGATACAGTAAAGACAATGGTTCAGTCATGCCGCTTGGAAGAGAAGTCTCTATGCCATACTGGGAGATCAATTATATCAGAAAGAGGTAGAATTTTTTACTCGAGATGATCAGGAAAGGGGGATTTTTGTATATTTTTCTCACTGCGCCTTGTGTCTTAACACAATTATATCCCAATATGTATACAGGTTTTTCTGGACTTTATCGAGGGATTGCTAGCAACATTGCTTCGTCAGCTCCTATCTCTGCTCTCTATACGTTCACTTATGAATCAGTTAAAGGAGCTCTGCTTCCTCTCTTTCCTAAGGTCCCTTTTACTTTTCACTCTTATTTTTCTGGCATGTTTCTCCATTCTTCGGCTGGCCTATTGAGTAGAATGAGTAAGTTCATATTACTAAATCCTTGAAATTTCAGGAATATTGCTCCCTTACCCACTGCATAGCTGGTGGTTCTGCAAGCATTGCAACTTCTTTTCTCTTCACACCAAGTGAGCGTATAAAACAGCAGATGCAAGTCAGTTCACATTATCGCAATTGCTGGTAGAACATTTTCTATCTTAATCTAACTTTTGCTACATGCATTATATACTTCCTTGTTTTCTTGTTTCTTAAAGGTTTCCTGGCTTAACAAAACTAGTTTTCATTTAAACTCGTTTGCCATTTCCTTTTGTGCTTTTAGTATATTTTTTGATATTTTTGGCACATATGAATGCAGGACCGCATTGGTTGGAATCATCCAGAAGGGTGGTCTTCTTTCTTTATATGCTGGATGGACTGCAGTGCTATGTAGAAATATCCCGCACTCAATCATTAAGGTTTGGTTTGTGCACTCTTCTGCATTTTTTCTTCTCTGCTTGAATATAATTCTGATGCCTATTATTGGAAATACAGTTCTATGTTTATGAAAACATGAAGCAAATGGTACTACCATCCCTAGGTCCTCGTGGTCAATCCGCTCAACCCACTACACTACACACGGTTTGTCTCTTCTCTGCATTATTCCATAATATCCTGCACTTTAAGATTCTCTAAGCAATCTGTAATCAAGAGTCTTTGAATATGGAGACCTGAAATGACTTGGATGATATTCCGATATTTGCTCCTAACAGCTCATCTGTGGAGGATTAGCGGGATCTGCTGCTGCTTTCTTCACAACCCCATTTGATGTAGTAAAAACAAGATTACAAACTCAGGTTTGTTTCGGGTTCCTACGTTTTCAAGAACCGTGTTAACAGTTGTCGCCAACATCTGACTTATCCCCATGGCTGCAGATTCCCGGATCTAGGAACCAACATCCTAGTGTCTATCAAACTCTTCAATCAATACGCAAACAAGAAGGCCTGAGAGGACTATACAGGTCTCTGCTCATTTTCACCGATCTTATCTCCCTAGTCTTGGTTCTTGCAATTGTATCGTCCAAGCTTCATCAATTTAACAGCATAGTTTCTCTTCTTATATGTTGCAGAGGCTTGATCCCTAGACTAGTGATGTACATGTCCCAAGGAGCTATATTCTTTGCTTCATATGAATTTTACAAGAGTGTGCTTTCTCTAGAAGCAGCTAAGTCCAATTCATCAGCTCTCTATGGTACAAAAGAAAAGACAGAGATAGCCCTAAACCGTTAAAGGAGAATGATAGTTCAACCCCAGTGATACCACCAAGACTGCAACATATGTAATAGGAAGAATGGAAAATTGTACATGCTTTTTGTTTTTGTAACTACAAATCCATTATTCATTTGTGCAAAGTTCTTTTTGACTGGAGAGATAAGAGGAAGATCCATTATTCACTACAAATTACAAAACTTTTTTTTTTTGTAGGATCTACCAGCTCTACGCTTATAAGACCTCTAACCAAATTGGGCACCTTCCCCATTTGCTACCTTACAATATGAACAGTGTGGCTTTTTCTCTTGACTAGATCCTACTCGGAAGAATGAATAAATGACACAACAAAGAATGTGACGACGATGCCTTTCTCAGTCTGGAGATCAGAGACCATCCCATCTTTAAGCTCTAATTTGTCCAGCGACTCTACTGCTTCATGGCTGCGCTTTTTCGAGGAAGTTGGAGACCAACCTTCTCTTCTCTTCTTGTTGCCAAACTAGAACATTCAGAAGAACTCAAATGTATCTGCAAAAATGATAGCATCACAGACTACACTCGGGAGATTGGCGAGAAAGGAGGGTTTGGCATGTAGGATTGGAGAGCGGTCGCAGCTTCTTTAACAAGTTTCGGGAGTTTCATTTCTTCTTCCTCTGTTACTGCTTCAACTAAGAACTGCACGTCATCATCAATCAGCATTTTCAACGAGTTGCAATGCGAGAACTGTTGTACATTCTCGCAATTTCTGTAACTATCTGAGACTTCTGTGTTATGTAGTATGGCAACACAGATGGAGAATGCTTGCAATGTTGATAACTGCGCATGGAAATGAACATCGTATTGCCCTTCCTCAACAAACGACATGTACAATGCTGGTGTATGCTCTTTAGCACCCTATAATATGAAGATAAGATGTGTTAGATGATGAAAAGAAGATGAGTTCCTTAAAAGTCTTCAATACTTTCTCATGCAAGTCTAAATAAGCAATTCCAAGACAACAAAACTCATGTTACCTGGACAAAGAGTTGCAAAGGATGCTGATTGTCTACAAGAGGCTGATCATGAGAACATGAGATACGAGGATTTCCAAATACCATAAGAGGACAAGCCATGTCCCAACCACCACAGTCACAACCACCTCCTGACCTCCATCTCTGAATCAAAGGCGAAGGACCGGGGTTTTCGGTAGTTGGTAACCCGTGGTTTCCCCTTGGGATTACAACTTTCAACTTGTCTGAACTTCTACTGCCAAACAACTCCTTTTTCTCGTCCTCAATTGGAGAAAGACCAAGGAGATTAGTTTTCTCCATCAACCTTTTGTCACCTCTTCTGTATTTTAAGCTTTCTCTTTTCTCAATCGTGTCTTGAATAATTATAGCCGCGATCTCAAGGTCAGGATGCAAATCTACAGCTGACCACGGGTTTGTTCCATTTGAAGACTCGAGATCATAGCTTTGAGATGTACGTTTAGGTTGAGATCTCTGCTTCGTTGTATCAGAAGCATCCCCAGACATTGTGCTATTTCTTGAATCTGAGTCTGGTTTATCAAGTGGTAGTGATTGATCTTCCTTTGTGGAGACACTTCTTCTTGCTTGTGCAATATCATACAAAACAAACTCATTTACCATCAAAGTTTCAGGATCTTGTCCCTTTTTTCTTACTTCTGAGCACATTTTACAGGAAACTTGCATCTGAGCCACCAGCAAAGATTCTTTGCTAACATCATTCAAACCCCGCACACTAGCACTGCTCCTCTTTCTGCTTCCAGCTGATGAAAATGTATATAACCAATTAGAACCATTGTCAGATTTCCACGTCTTTGCGGTGTAAACATCCTCAGTAGAATCTGAAACAAACTGAAAAACTGGCAATCCGTGTTTGCTTTCCATCTTGAGACGGCAATGTAGATGAACCGGGGAAGATTTCAGCACCGAAGTATAATCCTTATTCAAAACTGGAGGAGGACAAAGATTTGATGTTTTATGAATACTTGAGTAGTCACTCAACATAGATTTGCATCGCTCACTGTTCTTCCTCGGCTTTTCTGTACATTCAAATCTGAACTGATCATCTGATTCTTCTATGTACCCAAGAGGACTTCTCAGAGACTTTGACTTAACAAATGGATCAAACATTTTCCTAACTCTTGAGCTTTCCTTAGTTTCTGATGAAGAGAGTGTGGCATGTGACTTAGGCAATCTAATTTTATGGTCATTACATTCATTCGGGGGACCGGCTACATCATCATCTGAATCCAACACCGCTGCTCTATCTTTAATACCTGATTTCAAACAAATGTCAATGAAGTTGCTAGAGGTGCAAGGTTCAGCTGATGACTTCTGGCCATCTGAAACCGTCTTGTGCGGTCTTTTCTCAGTACTTCCTTTTCTTGAAGAATCAACAACTCTAAAGGAGAAAGAAGCATCACTACTACGCGACAACTCAAGTTTCGCCTTTGTATCTTTACGCCCCTGCGGTTCTCTAAGTTCTTTAAACAGTTCATTGGAGCTTTGATACACAGAACCTCGCCTTAGCTCCGTTTGATCCCCCATTGCAAGAGGTTTTGAAGGAAAATTCTTACATGATGTGCTACGGTAACGCCTGAAGCTTATCTCGGTGAAACCTTCTTTGACTTTCAATATCTCATCTCTACGAGGCGGCTTAAGTCTTGTACTCCTCCTTTCTGATTCAGTGAATGGACGAGGAGGAGGCAGAACACTGTTGGGGCTTTGTTCCATTTCAATTCCTTTACCAAATTCCATTTCCATTCCAATCACCACTTCAAAACATCTAAAAAACATTACAATTCAAGTAAAATGTTTAGTCCTCCTAAATCAAGAATTTAATATAGGCCTCAGAACACAAAAGATGCCAAATTTGTCTAAACCAAAGCTCAAAAACCTTCAACACAAATCATGGATAAAAAAGGCTAAAATCAATCTCAAAACTCTACTGAACATTTTCTTCTATATGCTAATAACAGATTAGAGAATCTTAATCAATGTCAAAATGATTAAACAAGAATGACATATTGATACGATGCAGACTGTCTCATTTATACAACAAATTAAGCTCCAAAAACACAAACTACTCATGCAAAATTATTGATCTTCTATTTGTTGTACTCAATGTAGATCTCATATAGGTTGATAGAGCAATTAAAAACAAACCTATCAAAGTGAGCAGATATGAATTAATCGAATAAAAATCTAATTAGCTTAAAAAGAGTATCAAAACTGAATCTAGAAATCAGAAAGAAACCAAAATAGTGGTCAAAGAAGAACACCAAACAACAGAATCAGATAGCTACAAAAACTAGCATTAAGCAAAAGAAAGCAAAAAGAAGTTTTTTTTTTATATAGATATTAAAAAAAAAAGGTAAAGAGATCTAAGAAACAAAACATGCCTGAGTTAGAGTGTGTAAATCTCAAACATTTCTTCATAGTTGTACTCATCGACATGAAGAAGAAGAAGAAGAAGAAGGAGAGATTACAAAACAGTGATGGTAATAATACAAACCGATCATGTTTTTGTAATGTAAACAAAAAGATAGAAGGAAAAAAAAAAAGCAATCAATCTGTTTTCACCCTCAAGGCATCATTTTGTTTCTTTTTTTCCATCTTGAGTGTACAAAAATCTCTATCACTCATTCACACTCTCTTACTGTACTTTTGCTTTAGCCTTTTTTGTTGTCTGCTTCTTTTTCCCTTCTTCTATCAAAACAAAGGTTTCATCTTCAATGAAGTGTTGTGACCTAAGACAATCTTACCCCTTGTCAGAAATTGTCGCTAAATTTTATAAAAGGGTAATTTCGTCAATTATTTAAGAGATTAATTAAACTTGGATCGGTTCGTGAACCAACTAATAAAGTAATCTTACTTGTTTCTCGGGAAGTTCATGTGGGATTCCTATCCCCAATTAAAATCTTTCGACTCTATATGTCCTCCACTTATTATTTTATTTTATTACTTTCAAAAAGAGTTTATAAAATATTATAATAGTGGTGTGATTTAATGGTAGTGTAGTACTTAGATTTAAAATGTAAGGAGATATTAAATACATTCTAATAGCTTCCTATCCATAATGGGCCGCATCGTAATTGGGAAGACCCACTTTTGACCAAACTTTCAACTTTAAAACATTTTGGTCCAAATAGGTAAAAGACAAAAAATATTTTATAGGGATTTGGAATTAAATGACTCGTATGAATAACCTGGTGAAATCCATTATTTAGGAGAAAATTTGTAAAAAGTTTTACTATCACTATATTTTATCGATGCGTTTGTGTGTGTGTGTATATATTTATAAGTCAATTCTGATCTGTGAAATCAAGATTAAATTTAGAACATGTGAAGGAATTAGTTCTTTTAAAACACTTATAAAAAAAATTAGTTGTTTTGGTCATTTAAAATGTTTATAATGACCAATAGAAACGAGAAATGACTATATAAATGAAGATTCGCAAATGATGATAGTCGAGTTCCCTTGTACTAGTAGAATTCATTTCAAGTCTGTCTATTTTTTTTGATAAACTTAATTTTTTTTTTCAAGTCTGCTTATATGTCTTATGTTGTTTGGATTCGAGTTATTGACTTATTGTTGTCATTTGTTCCATTTTTTTCCTTGTGTATTATTATTGTGTGATTTGGAAAAGAAGATCCAATTTGAAGAAAGAAGTTTCGATTAAAAATGACCTTCTTAAACTTTGCAAAACATTATATATATACATATCAGACCTATTGATTACATCTTAGTGGAGAAGACGCGCTTTATAAATTTATATATGTGTTTGTTCGGTTCTAAGTTTGCAATATTATTGTTTATTTGTTTCATATTGGCTGATTTTTAGTTTTTACCGCTTGGTTTTTTGTTTGTTTTAGGAGATTGTAACTTGTAAGTGAATGAGAAGGCACAACATAAAACACGAAATGAAAACGATTGAATGCAAAGAGTTCAACGAACCAAATGAAAAACCTTCTCGCTCCCTTACAAGATACTTGTGAACCCATATTATAAAGATTGGGAGTTTTTTTAAACGGGCTAAAAACGGATGGGTTCAAAACTCTTTATAATATGAGTTCACAAGTGAGACTGGGAATCGTTGGTATTGTCGAATCTGGATTAGTTTAAAAAGTGGATTTGAGTAAAATCAATGAAACCGTCTGAAACCTGTCAAAACTGGTAAACCGGTTTTATACCAAAACTCGGTTAAAAAAATTGAAGTAATAATTTTAAAGTTTTTGAGCCAAAATTAAATTTACAAATTGTATATTATTGAAAAAAAATCTTCATAAAGTTTTTTCTACTATTATTTCTTTATTTTATTTTAAAACCATTTATATTAGTTTTGTTTTTCTTCTTTTGGTCAAAACCACTTATATTAGTTTTTTTTTCTTTATTTAATCTGAACTAAAATCTTATATCTACTTCTTCTTTTTTTTCTTTCATGATTACTACTTTTGATCAACATATTTGTATTTTGAAAAGCAAATCCAAGTTACTCTTTTATTTTCATTTTTTAGAGTTGAATGATTTAATATATGGGTTTTTTAATATTGTGAGATAAAATTATATTATTCTTTTTTGAAATATGTTTTATCTTTTTTTTTTTCAGTTTTATGTTATCTATTTTTATGTACTTTTATTTTGATATATAATATATATATATATATATATATATATATATATTAATTTTCAAAATTCGGTCCGATCGGTCTATCGATTAACAATGCCCAGTCAATGTTCCATCCAGTTTTAAAAACATTGATTCGAAGGAAGCGAAGCAAATGTTTGTGCTGATCGATCAAATTGTCAATAAGAGTTTTTTTATTCCTTTATTTTTTGTAAATTTGTAATGTGTACCACACTGAGTCGGATTGTTAAGTTAAAAGAAAAATAAACACCAAAAACATATAAAAACAAGGGTTTATTAGAGAAAATGCCACAAATCACATTTTTCTAAAATAAAATACTCTTTCTTAAAACATCTTTCAGAACTACGCTTTCTGAATTTGGAAAAGACTATCATTTAATCCGCACCATGCATCTCTTTCTCTCATTTCCTTTTACCTTTCTTCTTCAACGCTTCTCTCTCTCTCTCGTAACAATCGGATAATCATCTAAGAGACGAATACAGAAGCGTAAATAAACAATGTAACTATGTAAGCATCGATTAAAGACTGTCCAATGTCCCAATTACAAAAAAAATGGAAAACCCTAAAATTTTGAAATTTAAGAAACGAACAAAAAAACAAAATGAAATTCAGAGAAGAAGGGCACCTGAGATCCCTGGATTTCTAGACGAATCGCGTTTTCCAGAACCCATATTTCCTTCGGATGCTACGAAACAGTAAACCCGTTGACTGAAGATGACTTTCAGATGCATATTTGTCGAGTTCAACTGAATTTTGCTCTCCGGTTCTACGAAATGTATCCGATGGCGATTGGTGAGAAGATGAACATTAGGTCTGAAGCATTTTTTGATGGGATTGCTGTGAAATTGGATCGATCAATCTCAATTTCGATCTTGATGAGAGGAGGAGCGAAGAAAGAAATCAGAGACGAGATAGAGAGAGAGAGAAGAGAGGAATGATTTGCATGTTTTTTTTTTATCAAGGGATTGTGTTCTCGTAAATGAGGAAGAGAAGGGACAAAAAAAATTTTGGGGGAAAATTTTGGCATTTAATAGCAGAAACTTTGGTTTAACGTTTTAAAAATGCTATAAGAGAGTATCCCACCCGAGCATATCTTATTTAATAGCACTTAGCGAGTGCTATCCTATAGTGCTATCAATGCCCATATTTCCGATGTTGATTTCTATGAACAGCGATGTCCTAGATCTCTTTTTCTTCAACGAGAACGACGATATTGTTAACTTCATGTTTCATCACTTTTGTCCATAACATGTTTAACAGAAAACTTGTCTATAATCTGTTTAACGGGAAACTCGTCCACATATTTCATCACTTTGGTCCATTGCAAGTAGTCCACTACCCTAGTTGTCCACAATTCATGCGTATTCATCATTTGTTCTTATTTGAAGCTATCTATTTTGTCGGTGTATCTCATGGACAATAATCGTGCTAATATTGATAGATAAAATTGTAAGAGTATTGCTATATTGTCAAGACAAAAAGTGGATGCCATAGAAAAATGGCATTTTTGAAAGGTCTATCAATAAAAGGTAGTTCCGAAAACTTGAAAGCCAACATGTGGTATTCTTCGTAAAATAACCCTAAAAACAAGATTTCAAATAAATTTACGATAAAAAACCCTAAATTTATCAGGGTTGATCAAAATCAATACCGACCCGCATGTATAAAGCGATGTTGCAATTGGATTAATCGTAAAGCCGCGATGAAGAATGAGAAAAGTTCAAACGAAGAATTAAAGAAGTCGCTTGGTTTTGCTAAGTGTAATTTGGGAATAATCACATCTCAATTTTTGAACTTTGTGATTCTCGGAGATACGCCACTTCTACGGCGCTAAATTCCTGGATTCTCAGTTTTATCTCCGACGCCGATCGTATTTTCATAGGTCCTTTTATTTTTCTCTGTTTTTATCTTCACCCTTAAGCTTAATATATGTCTTGAATTGTTCGGATTGTGGAATATAGTTTGCTCATTCATTGAAAAATATGAAAGATTGACAAACTTTATTAAATTTGGCTAAGCTTGAAAAATTGTTGTATCGCTATTGGTAATGCGTATCTTCCTGCAAAATTTTACGAAGTTCAATGCTTTTCTATAAAGTTTCCATTTTTTTTTTGTTGTTGTTGTTATCTATAATTTCTATATGCTTTGATTTTCAGAAAACGTTTATTCATGATACTCCAGAAGCTATTAATGGTCCTGCACCAGTTCATAGTCTTGCTATAGCCTGAAGAAGTTGAAAATCATAATGACAAAACAAAAAAATCATCAACTCTTTCTATCAAAATAGTTGGAAATGGTCTTAGTGGGGACATTCTTCAATTTGTATACAAGTTGCCATCGTTTTTAATTTATATTCTCTATTCATATAATATCTTTTTTTTTTACAACTTGCTCTTATGAATGGCATATTTATTTTAGTCAGTCTATACTCACAGAAGCTCATCTATTCCATTTTTGGAAAATGGGTCTAAAGAATCTCTTCTCTTCTCATTGTTCTTCTGGCTTGTCTCTGTGAGCTTAAGTGTTGTTGTCTCGTCGCAGGTATGCTTGGACAGTTTTGGAACTTTTAAACCTGGTAGTACTTATGACAAGAACCTTCAAATCATTCTCTCATCTCTTGTATCTAAGGTCACAGCTAAAGATGGCTTCTTCAATGCTTCTATTGGGACAGATCATGCGAAAGTCTATGCGATGGGAATGTGCATCCCAGGTGCTAAACAAAAGCTTTGTTTGGATTGTATCAAGGACACATCAGACCAGTTATTACAGACATGTCCCAACCAAACAGCAGCATTTCATTGGTCAGGTGGAGGTGACACTCTATATATGGTACGCTGCTCTAACCAGCCGTCTTTTAGACAGGTTGATTTGGATCCACCTTCTACTGGTTATAACATTCGAGATCTCGAGGTGAATTTAACAGCTTTTGATGGGTTATTGAAGCGGTTATTAGTTCGTATGGTGACTGAAGCTTCATCATCATCAGGAAAAGATGTATCAGTCTCTAACAATAGATACTATGTTGCTGATGTAGCAGCCTTGACAAGTTTTTAAATGCTATACGCCTTAATGCAATGCACACCAGATGTCTCTCCGTCTAATTGTAGAACCTGTCTACAACAAAGTGTTGGTGCCTATCAGAGTTGTTGTCGTGGGAAGCAAGGCGGCTATGTGTATTGGCCTAATTGTATTTACCGGTGGGATCTGTACCCCTTCAATGGTGCCTTTGACCTTCTTAAGCTAGAGCCTCCGCCCTCTTCTCAGCTGCAATCTCCACCACTTCCCCTGACCAACAAAGGTAAGTGATTTACTTAGATAAGTGATTATCATAACCCTTTTTATATTCAACTCTAAGAAGAGGTGATTTGGTCTTGCACAGATGGAAAAACAAGCCGTACAGGAACTATCACTGGAGTTTTTGTTGCAGCGGTCATAATCATGGCTCTGCTTGCTCTAGGGTTGGCAATTTGCAGGAGAAGAAAAAAGTACCTAGCTTTTACCTCGGGAAGTGAGTTCAACTTGTTTCTTTTTCATATCATTTGGGGATTGTTTTCACACTTTTCATTACTTTCTTCAGTTCGGTTTTGTATGCGCGTAAACCATTTAAAATGGAAGATGCCATCTTCACTTCATTGCTCTCTCTGTTTTGTTTTCTCCCAGATAGTCTTGCTGCTTATGTTTGAAAGAATCCCACCTACCTTAGCGTAAAACCACCTACACTTTTGTTGTGCAGCTGCAGATGATATTACAACTGCAGGGTATCTTCAATTTGATATTAAAGAAATTGTAGCTGCTACAAGTAACTTTTTGGCGAGTAACAAGATCGGTCAAGAGGATTCAGCGAAGTTTACAAGGCATTTGCTCCTAAACTACTCAATTGTTTATGTAGAAACGTTATAGTTGAAGATATTGAGATAGTGAGATGATGTTGTTAGATTCATATGTAATTGGCAGGGAACGTTACCAAATGGAACTGAAGTTGCAGTCAAGAACTTCAGATCAACGTGAAGTGGAGTTCAAGAACGAGGTGCTTCTGGTAGCAAAGCTTCAACACCGGAATCTCGTTAGGCTTCTCGGTTTTTTTCTCTGCAAGGAGAAGAAAAGATACTCGTCTATGAGTTTGTTCCCAACAAGAGCCTCGATTATTTCCTGTTTGGTAATAAAAAATACTACTAGGATAAAGTTCCACTTTATCCTATGTTCTTCAAATCTTAGTCTTTGATTTACAAATGAATGTGCAGCAGACCCAACAAAGAAAGGTCAGCTGAACTGGAAAAGACGCTACCACATCATCGGAGGGATTACACGAGGGGTTCTCTATCTTCATCAAGACTCAAGGCTCACCATCATACATCGTGACATCAAAGCAAGTAACATTATTTTAGATGCCGATATAAACCCGAAAATAGCAGATTTCGGGATGGCAAGGAATTTCAGAGATCATCAAACTGAAGACAATACAGGAAGAGTGGTTGGAACCTTGTTAGTACTCTCCCTAAATGAGCACAATTCTGATGAACGGTTTTGCTTCTGATTAACATAAACTTTGTCATCTGTATATCCGCAGTGGTTACATGCTTCCAGCGTATGTGACGCATGGCCAATTCTCTACAAAATCTGATGTCTATAGCTTCGGAGTATTGATTCTGGAGATCATTAGTGGCAGAAGAATAGTAGCTTCTATAATATGGATGGTTCAGTTTGCAATTTGGTGACATATGTGAGCAAAATCAATATATAAACTTCTTTTTTTTTCTGTTCTTAACTGTGATCACGATTCTAAAAATGAGTTTTGTTTACAGGTTTGGAGACTTTGGAACACTGATTCATCCTTGGACCTCATAGATCCGGCGATTAGGGAAAGTTATAAGAATGATGAAGTCATTAGATGCATCCATATCGGACTATTATGCGTTCAAGAATATCCTGAAAATCGTCCAGCCATGTCTACAATATTCCAGATGCTTACCAATAGCTCCATTACTCTAACTGTGCCTCAACCACCTGGATTTTTCTTCAGGAACAGAACCGAATCGGACTTATTAGGCCACAGATTGGAGCTGGACCAATATGACACCAAATCGGTGACTTGTTCTACCAACAATGCAGCGATCACTACTCTCACTCCTCGTTGAAACTCTTTCTTCTGTACTCTTGTTGTATTACCTCAACAACTCCAGTTTTCAAACTTAATAACACTTCATAGTTGTTTCGTTTAGTATGAAAGATCTAAAATATTTCACCCTCTTCTTTAAATTATTATATTAGTATGTTTCATACCGGCGGATCTATAAATTTTCACATTTTTTTGGCACCAATGCAAAAGAGTAAGAACTCCATGGTTTAGGTTCTGTTTTTTTTTTCTTTTTACTTTTGAACTTCTAATTTTATCTAAAGTTAAAAAACGACGCATGGTATTGTAAAACAAATATTTTTTTTTGTTTGAAAAATAGTTTAAACACTACCAAAAAAAAAAAAAAAGGCAGATGTTAACTTGCCGACAAAACAAAACACAGATGTTAACTTTGGTCTCAGGTGGCGCTTGCTATTGTTCAATTTCATCATTTAAATAACGTGTTTATAATAACATTAAAATTAATTCAACGTTACGAAGTCGACTTATATCAACTACTTCACGAAATTTCTAAAGACGCAAGCTGCTTTGACGAAATCAACGTTCCTAAATGTTACAAATTGTTTTTCAAAAAAGTCCGTATTTAGATTCAAATTTTAATATCTACAACAAGTAGCTAGAAAAGTAAAAAATCTAACAAAAAAATGTGTGTGAACAATCTCTTTGCAATCCTCTCGTTTATCCTAAGCGTTAGCTTTGGCTTTGCTCTACGCAAAGATGTGGGGATTCACTGTTTTTCAGACCAAACAGTACTTACGATACAAACCGTCGTTTCGTTCTCTCAACTCTTGCTTCCAACGTCAGTTCTCGAAACAATCGCTACTACAACATCTTGGTCGGTGAAGGCGCTGGAATGATCTATGCCTTAGGCCTCTGTATCCCAGGGACTGATCCAGAGGTCTGTTCCGATTGTATTCAACTCGCGTCCGAAGGTTTATTACAAAACTGTCCGAACCAGACAGACTCATGGGACTGGAGAACCGACATGACGCTCTGTTTTGTTCGTTACTCTAACAGCTCGTTTTTCAACAAGATCGATTTAGAGCCAACGCAAGCAGACTACAATACAACAAGGTTTGAGGAGAACCTTACGCTTTATATAGAACATGGGATGCGATCATGAACGCTATGATCACCCGAGGAAGTCAATCT
Source organism: Cardamine occulta (assembly GCA_028015245.1). Taxonomy (NCBI): domain Eukaryota; kingdom Viridiplantae; phylum Streptophyta; class Magnoliopsida; order Brassicales; family Brassicaceae; genus Cardamine; species Cardamine occulta. The sequence continues at coordinate 3,238,796 of CM051393.1, read as the reverse complement.
CGATACCTAGCCGAGGTCTCGGGGAAGATAGGTAATGATAGTAACATATATATGCTAATGCAGTGTATTCCTGGGATATCCTCTGGTGACTGTGAAGCTTGTCTTCGAGAAAGTGTTCGTGAGTACCAGAGTTGTTGCTATGGCTTCGTAGGTGGAGTTGTTCGCAAGCCTGTCTGCTTTTTACGGTGGGAAGGTTATGCATATCTTGGTGCCTTTGGTGACACGCCATCACTACCCATGCCGCTTCTTCCTTCTCCTGATCCAGATGAAAAAGGTTTTCTACTGGAGCTATTGTTGCGATTGTTGTTTCCGCGGTTTTATTCGTTGTGCTGCTCACTTTAGGATTAGTTATTTGGAAGAGAAGACAATCGTACAAAACATTAACATATCAAAGTGAGTTGAGTTTTACTTTATTAGTATTTTACCATTCACACATTGCTTTTTGGAATGTATAATAGTAACCATATATTTATAGATGTTGCTACAGCTGGACATGACTAGACCACGGTCTCTACAATTTGATTTTGCGACAATTGAAGCAGCAATAGATAAAATTTCGTGGAACAACAAGCTAGGTCAAGGCGGATTTGGTGAAGTTTACAAGGTATATTTGAGCTAAGCTATACTATCTATGATTGTTTGATTTTTCATGAAAGCTAAGAACTATAAAAAGCTTTTCATATGTGTATTTGTAGGGAATGAAACAGAAATTGCGGTGAAGGGGCTATCGAAAAATTCTGGACAAGGCACACAAGAGTTCAAGAACGAGGTTATGATTGTGGCTAAGCTTCAACATAAAAATCTTGTTAGGCTTCTTGGGTTTTGCTTGGAAAGAGATGAGCAAATACTTGTCTACGAGTTTGTGCCCAACAAGAGCCTTGATTACTTCCTCTTTGGTAATAAAAGTAAATTATTAGATTCAGTTTTAGTCCCTCTTAGCAAAATATTACTCAAAAATCTTCTAATGCAGACCCAACCAAGAAGAGTCAGCTAGATTGGGAAAGACGGAACAACATCATAGGAGGGATTACGCGAGGGCTTCTCTATCTTCATCAAGACTCAAGGCTTACCATCATACACCATAACATCAAAGCAAGTAACATTCTTTTAGACGCTGAGATGAACCCGAAAATAGCAGATTTTGGAATGGCAAGGAATTTCAGAGTGGACCAAACTGAAGACAATACAAGAAGAGTGGTTGGAACGTTGTTAGTATTCTCGTAGTATAAAGTTTAATGAACATTTTTTGTATAAATTAAAATGGGCACAATTATATTCTCTGATGAACCCTTTTTCTTTCAATACTTATATTTTCAGCGGTTACATGCCTCCAGAGTATGTGACGCATGGCTAATTCTCTACCAAATCTGATGTCTATAGCTTTGGCGTATTAATTCTGGAGATTGTTTGTGGCAAGAAGAACAGTAGCTTCTATCAGATGGATGATTCTGAAGGCAATACTGTTCATAATCTACTATTTATGGATGAATTTGCTAACTAAATTTGGAGGGGCAATTTGCTGAAAAGATACGATAAATACAATAGCATTTCGTAAATAACTAGTATGATATATTTAAAATAGGGTGTTATCGGGTAAACTAGTATGATATATTTTAAATTATACGCGAAATCCAATTATTTTGATTGTTTATAACATATTATACATGCAAAGAATGAATGTTTTCTCTTGGTATACTTTGATTTTATCATTGATTGTGACAATTTAAACTCTTTTACTATCATCTAGGAAGATATTGTGTACAATGATCTCGTTGTTATAGTTTTAGAAGATTGGGATATTGATTGCGTTTATGATATTTTTATTTTATTTTAAAAGCATATGCAGTAGATTGATTCACAAACTCCTTAGAGATGGGGCGTGTTAGAGTTGATGTTTGTGTGAATGCCATTTTTATGGGTTCGTCTGCCTGCAAAACTTTTAGCCAATTAAATGGACGAGATTGTCAATTATAGTGGATGAGAATACGAAGATGAAGAAAAAGAAAACCTTAAAAAGCAAATAACTTCATAAATATAATCCGAGATAAGAGTAAAAAATTCAGAACTGGTTGCAGAAGAACTGAGTAAGAGGATGTTGTCGAAAAACGAATAGAGACAAAGAAATAATGAAAGCATTTGGTGGGTAAAAGTACGAGAAGCAAAATATATACGGTTGGAAAACGATATAATATCCGAAACATGGAGAGCAGATGGACAACATATATCTTTATGGAAGAATATACCTCTTTCCCAGATATGAACAAGTGCATAGTCATCAGTCACCAAATCTCATACAATGGTTGGAAAACTAAATGACAAGATGAAACCAAAATGTATTGTATATAATCTAAATTTTTAATATATTAATAATGATATTGTAATATAAAAATTTAAATTAATTTATTAATGTTAAAATACAAACTTATGTAAGTCCTTCTCTTTTCTAGCAATACATGTTGTTTACTTATTTTTTAAAACAATTTTAAGATAGATCATTAATAACATATTTTTAATTTTAAGAAACTTGTCCAATGCAATGCACGAGTTCTTATCTAGTATATTATATATTAACATCACGTACCTTTACAATATTTTTTTATAAAAATGAAATAGGACAATATTACTTTAAAATTCATGATCCCACACTGCATGTTACGAACCTAGTTACACACTATATAATCATCAAATTCAGTCAAAAAATATTCTTCTTCAACGAGGTTCTAAATCTGTAATTGATGAATCACTGATTGAACAAGAAACTGGTTTTCTACGCAAATTCGAGCCCTCAGCTTCTGGCTCTCTATCGCGGCTACTTTGTAAGAAAAATCCAGGTGAACGAGGCACTTGTAAAGTGATTGAGCTACTAGTGAGTAGCAAGATGATTGTAAACATCGTTGGACGATCTTCAGGATCTTCTTGAACACATAAAAGTGCGATATGAATGCATCTTACAATTTCATCCCACTGGTAGTTCTCTCCAAAAGTTGGGTCTAAAAGTTGTAAAGCCAAGCCTTTTCTCCATAGTCTCCATGCCTAACATTAATATATGACACAGATCATTAAAGATTTCTGAATCTTTTGTTATAGTGATGAAGAAACCATTTAAAAAATACTCACATGTGTGACCAAATTGCCAGCAGATTCATCTGTCTGATAGAAGCTACTATTCATATTACCATTAATGATCTCAAGAACCAATACTCCAAAGCTATAGACATCAGATTTCACAGAGAAATGACCGTGCATTGCATACTCGGGAGCCATGTAACCGCTAGATAAAACACAACATGACTTGAGTGATCAAAAGATTCAACAAAATTCAATTTATAAGCTCTACACTTACTAGGTTCCAGCTATCTTGCTAGTATTGGCTAGGGTTTGTTCCAATCCAAAAATCCTTGCCATGCCAAAATCTGCGATTCTCGGCTTCATATCATCATCTAGAAGGATGTTGCTTGCTTTGAGATCACGGTGTATGATTGTGATCCTTGAATCATGATGAAGATATAGAATCCCTCGAGCAATCCCCCCTATGATATTGTACCGTCTTGTCCAGTCCAGCTGGCCTTGCTTCACCGGGTCTGCACAAAAATATATATGTCATTCCTTAACAAGATATCAAAATTTCAAGATGGAAAAATATATCTTAGGATGTTAACAGACCAAAGAGGAAATAATCAAGGCTTTTGTTGGGTACAAACTCATAGACAAGTATTTGCTCTTCTCTTTCCAGACAAAACCCAAGAATTCTAACAAGATTTCTATGCTGAAGCTTTGCCACAACAACAACCTCGTTCTTGAACTCTTTCAAGCCTTGTCCTGAAGTTCTCGACAGCCTCTTCACCGCGATTTCAGTTCCATTTGGAAATGTACCCTACAATATATATGGCTTCTTCACTCTCACGACGGTGTTCATTTAATTATTTTGAGAGAGAATAATAATAGAGATCACATACCTTGTAAACTTCACCAAATCCACCTTGACCGATTTTGTTATTATCAGAAAAATTATCGGTTGCCGCTTCAAGTGTCTTAAAATCAAATTGCAATGACTGTGGACTTGTGACATTATCATCAACTGCAACAATGTATGTGTTTTGTTATTATGTAGGAAGTGTGCGTGTATATATATATATATATTTGCTTACTAGTATAAAGTTTCTCACTTTTGAGTTTTGTTGTTTTATCTGATTTTCTCCTGCAATAAACAAATCCTAGAGCAAGCAGTGCCACAATTATTGCTGCTAAGACTACAATGACGATTAAAGTTCCTCTGGAGGTGGTGGTATCTACACAAGAAAAATGCAAGTCACGTTTTGGTTTGACTAGCAAAGCTGAAAACAAGATTTGGAGGCCTTTTCCAGATGATTAATAAAAAAATTATCATATGGAGTCTCAATCCGTTTCAAGGCTTCATTTGACAGATTATATTATACAATCATACTTACTTTTCTTGGTTGCATTGGGCAGATCAACTGGGGGGTTTAGTGGAGGGGGCGACATTGGCTCAACGAAAGCATCATAGTTTGGAAAAGTTTCCCACCGGAAAAAACAAACCGGTCTTCGAATTTCAAAGCCTTGCCTCCCCTTGCACCTTTCCTCGTACCTACTGACACTTCGTCGAAGACAGACACCGCAGCTAATCGAAGATAACCCTGGAATACACTGCATCAGTGCATATATATGTTGGAAACCAATCGGAGGGGATACTTTGGCTGCATAATGGCTGGAGGAAGCTGCTAGGATCATATCCTCCATGAAGCCCGGCCAAACTCTGTCGAATTCTGTTACGTTCCCAATATTTTCACTATTACAACGTGTTAGCACCGGCTCTTGGTTTAAGGAGTCAAAAATCGAGATGTCGGAATAACTAACAAAACAAAGCATCCTGCCAGATCCCCACTCGTATGAGTTGGTTTGATTCACACAATTTCTTAGTAAATTGTCGGCAACGGGTTGGATACAGTCTGAACAACGCTTTGGTTCAATCCCTGGGATACACATGCCCAAGGCATATATACTTCCAGCGCCTACCCCTAACGAGATGTTGTAGTAGCCGCCTCGAGAACTGACCTCAGAACCAAGAGTCGAGAGGATGAGCCGACGGTTTGTATCATAAGTACCGTTGGGGGTGAAATACCGTGTGGAAAACCGAGACCCCCCACATTGTGGGTCAGATCCGATACAAAAGCCCAGTGCAAGAAACAAACACAAGATTGACAAGAGAATTTTCAGATACATTTTTGAGACAGGAAGAAAGAAAGAGCGGTTGATAGGAGGAATATATGAATGCAACGGTCTAGTTTATAAGCAGGTGTGTGAATCTTTGAATTAAAATATAAAATCGCGTTTGAATATTCTTCGCAAATTTTCAATGGAGACGACAAGACAAAGATCAAAGCTTTTTTTTTTCCCATAAATAATGTGGTCCTAAATACATGGTTTTTCTTCCACGTCAGTATTTTTTTTTTTAATATATATATTTTAAGTGATATATCTTCGAAGAAAGAGCAAACCTGTAAAACAGAGTATCCTTGTGTTATAATAATATTTAGCCGGACCCTGTTCACAAATTTTATTTATAGTTTTCAAAATTTTATTTGTCCATTTATATGTTTTTACATTCTGAACGTAATTAATAATATTCTGTTACCTTCCGAAACCTTTTTAGAATGTTTTTAAAACTGGACAGGATGACAAACCGGAGAGACTTTTAGGTCATGAGTCAACTCGATTTAACTGATTCAACCGGGTCCACAATAGTAGTATTACTATTTAAGAATCAAAGGTATTGACCTGACTCCAAGTTTCCTATTCTCACGGTAGGATTATGTTCTAGAACCAAGACGATTGTGGACAACGTTGGCCCGCTTACAATTTCCCTGGTCAGAAGTCAGAACAAACAATGTAATAACTCCTAGATATATCTCATTGCATACACTCCATAGTATTGGAGCATCCACAGAAGGCCAAATATTGTTTCATGAAAATTCCAATACAAGCCCATATAATTAAGTTATCTAAAAAATAGGTTTATATATATAGTTATGTAATATGAACAATGTGGCTAACCTAGAGAGTTGCCATTTGGAGCAACCCTCCTTCTTCCCCTTTTTTATGAATCAATAGAAAATCATTTGATCTCGGTATTTCTCCATTAATCCTTCTCCTTTTACTTTTTTTTTCCATCTAAATAAATCTTTACTAAGCAATTATCTATTTTCTATGTTAATAAAGTTCATTTGAGCTTGAATCCATCTTGCTTTGGATTCTCCCATACATAGGAACCACAATTATTAGCGATAGTTTGGAGAAGCAAAATGTGTAAGTTGTGGATCAAATATTATGGATCATCGAAGGTCGATTATGAAGTAAAACCTGTGAAGTCCAAACCGAAAAATAATCTAGAAATCCTATTATGATAAGGATTAAATTGATTGATTTAGATATCTTATATAATATTTTAAAGTTTCATTTCTACCCAGACTCTGATAATGCAAAGAATGAATGTAAAATTATACTCATCAAAAGATTTTTTTACAAAAGACTGCAGTTTTTCTGAGTTATAAATTGTGGAACAAATAGAAAAAGAAAGTTAACAAAAAACAGAGAGGTAAAGTAATTTTGGAACCCCAAACCACCTAATGAGTGTAACATTGTAATTGCAATCACCCAATGATATGATGGAACTGATCCTATTACGAATAGATTTGTTGATCATTGATGTCAATCTTGATGCAGATATCATGAGTTCTCTATGACGCCTATTGTTTCTCTCTCCATAGATGATAGAGACAACACTGAAAATCAGAACGGAAAAGAAAAAGCAATTCCCAGTTCATCATGTTTGAAGATAGAATATCGATTAGTATGTTCCAACATTTTTGTGTGTGTTTGATAAGAAAGAAAATTGTTTTATTCATAGAATCTAGTTTCTATGTATATCTATAAACTATTAATATCATAATTTCTATTAAATACCAAATTTGATCAAAAGAACATTTTATTCTGTTATTTCTAACATATGTTTTGAATTTAAGGTGAAGTAGTAAACTTTATTTGTTTGTTATTTGCTTAATGGGTTTAAGTTTATATATTTAAGACTTAAGTCAAGACTTTTAAAACGTTATTTTTTTTAGTTTTTTAATCATTAAGCTAAAAATAATCAAATATTATAAATTGATTTTGTAAAATTTTTAGATTATATATATATATATATATTTCTAATATTTCTTGACTTGTATATTTTTTAATAATTATTTAATTTAATACTATATATTTTGATCCTGATAAAATATTTTTCTGGATCCACCTCTCTGTCTCCTGGTAAACATTAATTTTATCATTGATTTTGACAAATGAAACTCTTTACTATCATCAAGGAAGATATTGCGTAAGGTTTTGATATTGATTGGGTTGTGCACTATGGAATAAGGATGCTATACTTTTTTTGTTTGGGTCAAAAACAATGGCTATACATAGAGCAACTTCATCCGTGAAAAACTCTTTGACGTCTTCATAAATATAAGGCAGTAATAATTTCAGTATAATTTAGTACAATAATTTTTATTTTTGTATTGTTGAGAATCTTTTTGAGAGATTTTAATGGAGTTGCTTTTTAGGCTTGTTTTTATAGTATAAATGCAATCATCTTAGTTATTATATTTAGAACTAATGACTTGAATCATTTATGAACAAGCTATAAAAATGTTTTAAAGTTATTCGGTTATGTAAGAAAGTGCAGAAAAAAAACATCTAAAGTACTACTAATGGTCATGAAGTTTTAGTACACATATTAAACATGCCCTCCAATTTGATAGTACTCTAGCTCTTGATGAAGGAAATAAGGTACTACTTATTTGGAAGAGAAGAAAATCATACAAAACATTTAAACATCAAAGTGAGTTACTTTTTTAGTCTTTTACCATTCTCACGTTGTTTTTGGAATGCATAATAGTAATTACACATATGTTATTGCAGCTGATGATGACATGACAACTCCACAGTCTCTGCAATTTGACTTTACGACAATTGAAGCGGCAACAGATAAATTTTTGTGGAGCAACAAGCTAGGCAAAGGCGGATTCGGTGAAGTTTTCAAGGTATATATAGAATTAGAAGCTATATCTATGACTGCTTGATTTGTCATGAAAGCTAAGGAGCTTTTCATATGTATACTTGTAGGGAAAGTTACCAAATGAAACAGAAATTGCAGTGAAGCGGCTATCGAGAAATTCAGGACAAGGCACACAAGAGTTCAAGAACGAGGTTATGATTGTGGCTAAGCTTCAACATAAAAATCTTGTTAGGCTTCTTGGATGCTTAGAAAGAGATGAACAGATACTTGTCTACGAGTTTATTCCCAACAAGAGCCTTGATTACTTCCTCTTTGGTAATAAACAGTAATAAAACTAGGTTTAATTCTGTTCCTCTTAGCAATTTTTCCTGACTATCTTAGTTTAATGCAGACCGAACAAAGAAGAGGTAGCTAGATTGGAGAATACGGTACAACATCATAGGAGGGATTACGCGAGGGCTTCTCTATCTTCATCAAGACTCTAGGCTCACCATTATACACCGTGACGTCAAAGCAAGTAACATTCTTTTAGATGTCGACATGAACCTGAAAATAGCGGATTTTGGAATGGCAAGGAATTTCAGAGTGGACTAAACTGAAGACAATACAGGAAGAGTGGTTGGAACCTTGTTAGTATTCTACCTACTTAAGTTTTCTAACTGAGCTCAATTCTCTTATGAATCCTTTAATTTACTTTCTGATTAACAACCTAAACATTATCATATGCATATTAATATGCAGCGGTTACATGCCTCCAGAGTATGTGACGCATGGCCAATTCTCTACCAAATCTGATGTTTATAGCTTCGGAGTATTTATTCTGGAGATTGTCAGTGGTAGAAAGAATAGCAGCTTCTATCAGATGGATGATTCTGGTGGCAATTTAGTGACTCATGTGAGCAAAAATCAAATCAAAATCTCAAAAATCTTTCTCCATTTTTGTGATCAAGGTTTTGATTCTGATAATGAGTTTCTTGGCAGGTTTGGAGGCTTTGGAACAATGATTCACCCTTAGAGCTCATCCAACCGGAGATTAGGGAAAGCTATGAGAAGGATGAAGTCGTTAGATGCATCCATATCGGACTACTATGTGTTCAAGAAACTCCTACAGATCGTCCAACGATGTCAACAATCTTTCAAATGCTTACCAATAGCTCCATTATTCTTACTGTGTCTCGACCACCTGGTTTTTTCTTCCGAAACAGACCCGAATCAGACCAATTAGCCCATGGATTGGAGCCAGGTCATTCGAATAGCATGTCCTATATCTTGTTCTGTAGATAATGATTCGATCACTATTATCACTCGTTGAGTTTCTTGCAAAATAACCTCAATAGGTTAACATAACTTATTCTTTGTATTACACGCAAAGTATCCAGTTTTTTTTTTTTAGCTTATGGATACAAAAAGGTTTGAGTATTCCTTTTTTTTTCATCTGTTTTTTTATTAATAATAAGAATACATTATTGCTGAGGTACAAACCACAAATGAGGAAGCCAAATCAAAAACTTTTATTTCTGTGTAATAATATTAAAATATAAAGTTTCTTGATTTGGTCCAAGTTTACGTGTCTTGGTCCATGTTTACGTGTCTTCACTTCCATTACATTCATTTATCGATATGACTTAATTAAATATGGTTGACTCAACTACTAGAGGAAAAAAAAATCTAAACGCGCATGCATTTGACGAAATCAACGTTCTAGTAAAATCAAAATTTGTCCTATTTAAATTCAACTTCCAATATCTGCAACAAAAAAGGTATCTGAGAAAAATCAATCTGACTAAAAATGTACAAATTTTTTTATCTCTGTTTTGTCCTCGCCCTTAGCTTCGGCTTTGTCTCTTCACAAAGATGTGGAGACTCACTGTTTTTCAGACCAAACAGTACTTACGATACAAACCGTCGTCTTCTTCTCTCAACTCTTGCTTCCAACGTCAGTTCTCGAGACGGCTACTACAACGTCTCTGTTGGTGAAGGCCCTGGAAGAATCTATGCTTTAGGCCTTTGTATCCCAGGGACTGATCCAAAGGTCTGTTCCGATTGTATCCAACCTGCTTCTGTCGGTTTATTACAGAACTGTCCGAACCAGACTGACTCATGGGACTGGAGAGCCGACAAGACACTCTGTTTCGTTCGTTACTCTAACAGCTCGTTTTTCAACCGGATCGATCTAGAGCCGAATCAACCAGAGTATTTATCTTTAGATGTCACTGGAGATCTTGCAGAGTATAACAGAACATGGGAAGCTTTCATGGTACGTATGATATCCGCAGCTTCCTCCTCAACTCCAGGGTCGCTTGCAGGCAGACATTATGCAGCTAATATAACTTCTTTACCGGGTTTTCGGAGAATATACGCGTTGATGCAGTGTATTCCAGGGATTTCTTCTGTAGATTGTGACGCTTGTCTTCAAGCAAATGTTCGTAGGTACCAATATTGTTGCGGTGGGAACCAAGGGGGTAGTATTAGGAGACCGGTTTGCTTTTTCCGGTTTGATCCTTATCCGTATCTCGGTGCTTTCGATAACATAGTATCGTCCCCTCCTCCTCAAAACTCTCAAGATCCTCAAGAATTTCAACCCACAGCGTCGCCTCCTCCTCCAGATGGCAAAACGATTTCTACAGGAGCTATAGTAGCAATTGTTGTTTCTGTGGTAATATTTGTGGCACTGTTAGTTCTAGGATTGATTGTTTTGAAGAGAAGACAATCATACAGAACATTAAAGCTTGAAAGTGAGTTATTTTCTTGTCATTTCACCAATCTTATTTACTTAGCCATTTTGGAACGGAGTATACATATATATATATATATATTCATAACACTATATATCTATTGTTGTAGATGAGGATGATATAACAAGTCCACAATCACTGCAATTTGATTTCAAGACGATTGAAACAGCAACTGATAAATTCTCAGGGAACAACAAAATCGGTCAAGGTGGATTTGGTGAAGTTCACAAGGTATATGTGAACTTTATTTATATGAGTACTTGATTTGTCATAACAACTAGGAATTAACTCTAAGAGGCTATACATGCGAATATTTGTAGGGAACATTACCAAATGGAACTGAAATTGCAGTGAAGCGACTATCAAGAAATTCAGGACAAGGCACACAAGAATTTAAGAACGAGGTTGTTCTTGTGGCGAAGCTTCAACATAGGAATCTTGTTAGGCTTCTTGGGTTTTGCTTGGAAGGAGATGAACAAATACTTGTCTACGAGTTTGTTCCGAATAAGAGTCTTGATTATTTCCTCTTCGGTCTGTTTCTAATCCTAATTCTCTTGATATTCTTGTGTTCATTCTTGAAACCTAGGTCTTTTTTTGGTTAATTTAATATTGAATGCGCAGATGATACAAAACGGCGACATCTAGATTGGATAAGACGGTACAAAATCATTGGTGGGATTAGTCGAGGGATTCTATATCTTCATCAAGATTCACGGCTTACAATCATACACCGTGATCTCAAAGCGAGTAACATTCTTCTAGATGATGATATGAACCCAAAAATAGCGGATTTTGGCATGGCAAGGATTTTCGGGATGGAGCAAACTCGAGCCAATACTAGCAAGATAGCTGGAACCTTGTAAGTAATTGTCACTTTGATGAAACCTTTTGATTGTCGCTTATACAATGTAAATTGAAGTCTCATTTTGGCTTTTTTTTTTTTTTTCCTCTAGTGGTTATATGGCTCCTGAGTATGCGATGCACGGTCAATTCTCCATGAAATCTGATGTCTACAGTTTCGGAGTGCTGGTTCTTGAGATCATAAGTGGCAAGATGAATAGTAGCTTCTATCAAACAAATGGATCGGCTGGCAATTTAGTCACACATGTTAGTATTTTTTACTCTTTACCACTATGATAAAAGATTATGGACTGTTTATTGATAAAAACATAAATTAATGTCAGGCTTGGAGACTGTGGAGAAAAGGCTCGCCTTTAGAACTCTTGGACCCAACTTTTGGGGAGAATTATCAGAGCGATGAAGTTACAAGATGCATTCATATCGCGCTTTTATGTGTCCAAGAAGATCCTGAAGATCGTCCAATGATGTCTACAATCATTTTGTTGCTCACTAGTAGCACAATCACTTTACAAGTGCCTCGTTCACCTGGATTTTTCTTCCAAAGTAGCCGGGACCAAGAAGCAGGAGCCAATGGCTCGAATTCGTATGAAAAAACAGCTCCTTGTTCTATCGATGATGCATCAATTACAGAGTTAGATCCTCGTTGAAGATGATATTATTTTCTTTTACTGAATATGATGCTTCTTTAGTATCTTGTGTGTAACGTTTATTTATTGATTAAACTAGCCCTATTTTGGTTTGTAAACAACCAAAACCGTACTTTACTAAACATGTGACACATTAACCCCAAACCAGAGCCATTCTAAGGGCTTGATTGGTGCATTAGAAGAGCATTATCCATTTTATTAGTCAATCAACTATTATTAACATAGCATAGATGAGACCATTTAGAAGTTTTAAATGTTGTGTTAATGCTCATTCCTCTATATTTTGTCATTGAGTTTTTCCCAAGCATTAACCTTTATAGTATTTAAAAATATTTTTTATATAAATAATTTATTTGGTTAATAACATAAGGATATATATATATATATATATTAGATTTGAAAATTATATTTTTAATTAATATTTAACATTAGTTAAAATAATATGCTAATAAAATAAAAATTTATTAAATAAAATTATATAAAATATAAAATAAATAAATATGTAAATGTAAAAATATAAAGTGGATATATAAAATTATAATATTAATTATATCAAAATATATTTATTTGTATATATTTATAAATATACTTTATATATTTCATTTTAAAAATTATAATTTTGTTATAATTAATAATATAATTTTTTATATTCCCTGAATATATTCACATTTTCATATTTTAAAAATTTAATTGATATAATATGTCAATAAATATTTTAATAAAATTATAACTTAATAAATACTCCTATAATTTAAATCTAGAAATTAGAAGAAAACAAACTTATGATATATATATATAGGACTAATGTATTAAAATATGTATAAATAGATATAATAAATATGTTCATATAACTTTATTTCTAACTACTCACAGGCTCACAACTCTACAAATCACTTATCTATTTACATTAATTTAAACATACAGTTTTGCCACCATACTACTTTAGTTCTTTACAGCTACTACCTAATATAAGTTGTACCAATCAAGCTCTTAACTCTATAATTCTCAAACACACATGCATCATTTTCATCATTTATTTAACGCGCTTTATAAATCACCAAAAAAAATTGCAAACATTTATCCAGTTGACTTATGTATTAAATGCTTGACTAAACTGCTTATTAAAAAAATCTAAACAAGCACAATGTATTGACGGATTCAACGATCCCAAATGTTATGGTGTAAACTAGGGGTTATCCCGCGCTACGCACAGGACGGACATTAAAATTTGATTAGGCGGAGCTATTTATTTGATGCTGGTAAGAATATATTTTCCAAAAAATGATTTGGTTATTCGGTTTGATATAATCGTTTTGATCTGATTGATAAGTATCATAGCTATTGAAGATCGAAATAGAGTTGTTATATCGCTATCTTTCAAGAGCAAGCCACAATTTTTCCGAGCATTGCTATCTCTCGAACATAACACAATTATGGCTTGCGATATAACACAATGAAAATTTATAATTGGGCATTTAAGATGACAATGAGGAATTGTAATGTTGATCTATATATTTACCCTTCTGCTATAGCCATAACCTGAGAATCAACCATGATTTGAGAGACAAATTGTGATGGCATACCTTCTTGAATCAAACACAAAAATCTTACAGTAGTGTTTCTAAGATATCATGTGGGTAGCACCATATGTGAATCAGTGTGCCAATAAGATGCATATTTTGTTCATAAACATCTCACCCATTCATACTTAATTTGCAAGAAGGATTCAAGTATACCCTGTGTTGGGCGTTTTTGTAATGGTCTTCTATGTGATTTTAAAACTACAATGTTTTGCATTTTTACCACTAAAGAAGAACAATTCGGATTGTATTTCTTGGTATATATAGAAATGATTTCAAGCTAACATGGAAGATACAAAATTTTGTTGGAAACCAAGATAGTAAAATCACTAATAGTAAATAATGAAAATGATCAGGTTTTAAGAAGATTCAATCTGTTCCACTACTTGATAAAGTTATAGGCATGAGTTTCGTTCCACATAAATATCACTTTCCAAGACCTCACCTTTGACCATCTTCGTCCTCATTATCCATAAACAAAACATAAGTGATTAAACAACAGTTCTGAATAAGAGTTTACTAATTATTAAAAGTGACGGTCATTATAATTAAACTAAATAGAGTTATGTCGATGAAAACTCTCTCTACTATGATGAATTGCAAGCATATTTCACATTTTTCCTCTCACCCTATCATATGACTCTTCATTAAGTTTCCAAGACAATATGATCCAGAAGCATTCTCGTAGGTAAGAATTGATATGATTCAATTATGTTGTTTTAGTCTTTGATCTAGTAAGATCAAGGAATTGAATACGAAAGTATTATACCTTGGGCTTACGGGGATGGCTGTTTCAAAATGGAATCCAAACCCTTGACAGTTTCCCTTTGAGCTGATCAAGACCCTATGCAACATGGTTATCCTTTGACACTTGGTTCTTTCCTTTTTCTATTGCTTCTCATATCCAGTAATCCCATTACAAAATCTTGAAACAGAGTGGGACATGGACCCAACTCTCTACTTTCTTCCCATATTCTTATTCCTTTAGTGAATGTGAGAAGCTTTACTAATGATTTTACATTGATGTTCACATTTAAACAATGATCTGAATTTTCAGAGATGTTACAGATAAAAAGATATTTAGAGAAAATAAAGGATAAATTGAATGGACGTAGTGGGAAGGAAAATAGGGAAAAAAATTACCTTGACACGGAGACATGTAATGGCAGAAAACACACAATAAGCTTCAATGATAAGGTTTACTTCAGTTTCCGGGAAAGACAAAACAAAGGCAGAAAACTCTTTGGTTTATATTTCCTTACTGTTTACATTTACCTTGAAACGAATACTGATCCTTTTACCTGCTATGAAACACAATAGACCCTCTTGGAGAAAAAAACATGTCGAACCCATGATCTCCATCCTGCATGAATAAATGAATCCAAGACCTTCTTCAACAAATCTACTCCTTCATCTTCCAACTGCTCTCCTACCTTGTTCCAGTCTATTCCCAGCTTCTCTGGTGCACTGTAAATTCCTTCTGCTTCTGACACATTCAAATATATTGTCCTCTTCATAGTTCCATGATCTATGAATGCTTCAAGGGATTGATATGGCATTGTTGTCACTTAAAATTGCACAAATAAACTGAGACTCATGATTACCAAATCTAGAGCTTAGAATATAGTTGCAAGGCAAAGAGAAGACTTACAGTTTCAGGTCCGATGAGAGGAGCGATATGTAGGGTATCAGAGTAAGGTGCGTTTTAAACACTCGTCGATGCCCAGAAAAGCCTCTGCTTCTTGACACCTTTCTTAACCAGAAGTTCCCGTCATGATCCTGATAATTTCTTCTGCCACAACCACCTGCAAGAGTAAAAAATACCTATGTCATAC
The DNA here is from genome assembly GCA_028015245.1 of Cardamine occulta. NCBI lineage: Eukaryota > Viridiplantae > Streptophyta > Magnoliopsida > Brassicales > Brassicaceae > Cardamine > Cardamine occulta. The sequence continues at coordinate 3,223,061 of CM051393.1, read as the reverse complement.
GTTCATGCAGTGGCTTGTATAAGATTCTCAACAATGAATCTAGATTTTACCTTCCTACCGAGATCTAGGGCTTCTGGGGTACCAATGTGCTTCAAATCTGGAGATTAAGAATATACCCTGAAACAGAACATAACAAATGAGAACAGATTAGAATTCGCCAAATTTATCAAAGCATCCAAATAACCAAATTCATTCGAAGCTATCAGCCGATTTTGGTATAAAGGAAACAAGGTCGGAAGCCTCTAGAACGAACGGAAATCAAGGAATTTTAACAACAATTAGTGATAAGAAATTGAACAGTCAGTTGAGAGAGAGGCGGAGGAGAAGAATTATAAAGTAAGAAAGGTGACTTCTCAAATGGCTCGAGAACAGAGACTAGTTACTAGTCTTGTCACTAATGATGATGTAGCAGAATTGCTTAAGGTTGATGTAAAAGAAATTTAAAGCTGACGTGGCAGAATGAGAGAGTTTTCTAAAAATTTGATGTGGATGCAAACTCCTCCTTTTATTTAGCATAGATAAGATCTATATAAATTTCAAGTTCCAAAGTTGTGAAACAAGTATCCGATTCTAACCATTACAAAATCTTTCTGAAAATATTAGCCTTAACAATTTCTTGTCAATCCTCTGTTTTATCCTCGTCCTTAGCTTCGGCCACGTGTATGCACAAAAATGCGGGGAATCAATGTTTTTCAGACCCAACAGTACTTATGATACAAACCGTCTTCTCATCCTTTCAACTCTTGCTTCCAACGTCAGTTCTCAAGATGGTTACTACAGTGGTTTGGTCGGTGAAGGCTCTGAAAGAATCTATGCCTTAGGTCCCTGTATCCCAGGGACTGATCCAAAGGTATGTTCTGATTGTATCCAACCTGCGTCTGTTGGTTTATTACAGAACTGTCCCAACCAGACTGACTCATGGGACTGGAGAGCTGATAAGACGCTCTGCTTTGTTTGTTATTCCAACCATTCTTTTTTGATGAGATTGATCTAGAGCCAAGCACAGCTGAATACAATACTGGAGTCATCACAGAAAACGTAACCAATTTTAAGAACCTTTGGGATGATTTCATGGAAAATATGATAGCTGCAGCTTCTGCCACAACTCCTGGGAAGCCCGCAAGCAGACATTATGCGGCTGATGCATCGCTTCCGACACCAAGCTTCCAGAGATTTTAAGCATTGATGCTATGTATTCCGGGGATAACTTCAGTGTATTGTGATGCATGTCTTTGTTTCTTATATATATTTCTAAACAGAAATAACAATTGTTACAAATTCAAACAACTAACTTGATGATTTCTTCTTCCTTGCTTCTCTCTCTTCTTCTTCTTTGTTTGAATGGAGTGTTGATTAGTAAAGGCTTGCAATAAGCAATCTCCTAAGACAGAATTTTGTCCCTACGGTAGTGTGCGTAAAGGCTGTGGACGTCTATCTTTCAAGATACAACTAACGATCTCTGAATTAACACCTTATAGAGACCTTAGCAAACTCTACTTTGAGATTCTGAGAATTATTTTGAAGTAGAAGAAGATCAGGAAAAAGTTTGTATGATTTTATGATCCCCAATCTTTATATAATGACTCAAGAGATGCACTCAAGGGTTGCTTTTCACATCTGATCATAGAAATGCCCTTTCGGTATGTTTTTCAACTGCCACATTTTCTTCTATAAGTTTAATTAAATTAAACTCCAACAATACCCCATATTTTCTATTCAAACTCAAGAATACACCACATTTGAATAGAAAATAAGCTCATGTGTTTTTGAGAAAGTAGAATCAATATGCATCGCAAAATATGTCTTTTGGACTTGAACCTTTTATAGTATCAACTTATCAAATTTACTTTGTGGGTAATGAATTTTAGTCTTGAATTAACCACGTTTTATAGTAAACCGAGACAATAAGTGAAACACATATATCATTAGCTCATTTCTAGTTTATACGATTGTGTTCATTTTGATCCTGACTTTGTGAGAGCTCTAGAGAATTTAGCATTTTGCAAAAATTGTACGGAGCAAAAAAAACTTTATCCGACTCTTGTGTGTAATGTTTATTTACTGATAAAAAAACAGAGGGATTTGGTTTGTCTAGCCAAAACCGGTAATTTACTAAACCGGTACTAGATCATACCTAAACCTAGGGATATTAATTTAGGTAAACTCAACTCATATAAACTCATCCCATTTAAACCCAAACCCATTAAACCCATTTAATTTACAATCCATTTAAACCCACTCTATTTAATCCCACCCCATTTAAACCCATTTAAATAAAACTAATCTATTTAAACCCATTGAACCCCATTTAAGCTATATGTTACAAAGCTTTGTTATTGTCAGTTTCTCTACCTCCCTTGTCAGATGTCATCTCACCTGCCAATGAGTTGTATATTACCATGATTAACAAAAATGAAAAAAATTTGGTAGCCAAATGATGCATTTGTCTTCTCAAATCCACTCAAATATTTTCATCATGTGACAAGCAAAAACAAATCTGATGAAGAGTACGACTTTGCCTAAAAGCTAAGAATATAGCGTAAGAGACAGATAATGATCGCCTTACCTCTGAAGGAAGAGACAACCATCACAAAATTGGAGAAAGGCATCGTGAATAGTAGATAGATGAGCAGAAGTGCTGGACATTTCTGTCTCCAACACAATCGTTCTTTTCACTGAATATATCTAATAGAAAAAAAATAGTTACTCAATGTACACAGGAAGATAGATAATTATGATGTAAGGCATTTGTACAAACCATGAATTGGGAAGTCAAGCTGCGCAACACAGACATTGAAATGTCAATGGTCACTGACATTCTTCTATCCTTCAATCCAAACAGAACAGAAAGCACCTCGCGAGCAAACTGGAAATGGGTTTAATTATCTATTAGATAACAACATGTAAAAAGAAAAGAAGCAGCATGAAGGAAAGACATCAAATCAAAGCACAAAAGTCACCTTATAAATTCGATCTTTTAACAATGCAGATTTATAGTATTCCTTCATAAACCATAGTAGAAAGATGCATCTATCTCTCCACAAACGCCACAAGAAAGGAGATGTGTCTTATTGATGCATTACCTTATAGTCAGCAGCATCAAAGTCTGGACCAAGTAGTTACAATAAACAAAAGACTGATACTTAATTGATTAATAACTCAAAAGATCAATAATAACAGACCAGAATAAACAAAAGACTGATACTTAATAGATTACCATTGTTAGTGACCAAGATTCAAGCTACATTTCAAAAGTATTGATATATATAAATGGATCCATAGACAATCTCTAAAAATCAGGTCAGTCAAATCATCAAATCAACGGTTCCTGCATAAACCAAACGCTCAACGAACCCAGAATCACTGGGCTATTCATCGACACCTAATTTCTGCATAAAGCAAATCGGTAAGTGGTAGTTTTACTCTCGATCTACCGACACTCAAAACTACGAAATGAAAACAAACAAGTTGATAAGTTGCTCAGATTCATAAGAACATCCGCCATTTTCATAGAAACCAAACAAAGAAGAAAGAAGAAAACCAAGTAAACAAAAGAGAGAGTGAGGAGTAAGATGTAAATCTTCCTTACCAAACGCAGTCTCAAATCAAATCAAACATCCATTGAAGCAAAAATCGAAGAGGAGGAAGAAGAAGGATTAGGTTTTTTTTTTTTTTTTTTTTTCGGTTTGGGATTTCTGATGGATTGATTCTCGGTCTACACAAGTTTGATTTAAAAAAAAAGAAAGTATAAATGGGTTAAATGGTTAACCCATTAACTTATTAACTTATGTTAAAACCCATATAATAAATGGGTTAAAATGGGTTAATCCATTTAAACCCATATAAATTTAATAGGTAAATGGGTTTATATGGATTCAATTTTATCTAATGTACCCATTTATTAAATGGGTTTGCCAACCCAAATTAACATCCCTACCTAAACCGAAGCTATTTTATTTTGTTTAGCTGCCTCTTCCAAATAATCAAATTCAATCTTGCGTTTTTTTCTGCAGTTGCACAATTCAATTTAAGATTTGGTCAAAGGTTTCGCTTTCTGATCCTCTTTTGCTTCAAGAAATTCTCTGTTTTCCAGATTCGATGGGTCAAAGGACAATGAGTTCATGGGGAAAGGGTTTCGTCTGTTCCCATGGATCCTAATGAACGAATACGGGTTTTCTTAGACCCGTTGGGTCACATGACTCAAGTCGTGGTGTTTTCCTTCTCTGCTGTTGTGTATGTAGGAGTTATTTCAGGGTTTGGTCACAATCTTCTTTGACGCTAAGGAGTAACAGAATCACCCTTCCATGAGATTGGAAACTTGGAATCAGGTCAAGCTCTGTTCCTAAGTCTTCTCAGAGTCAAGTTTACATTTCGTTAGATTTTCTCTCGTTTGCTTCTGCTTAATGTCTATTTACTGTTTGTTGAATTTGTCACTTGTGGATCTGGAAACGACGATGGTCAACTATGATATTTGTTTCTTTATTAGAGCCGAAGGATTTGTCTACCTCATTGATATATATATATTTTAAACTAGTTGTGTTGAGAACGTCATAAGAGAATGTATCATTGTTATTATAAAGCTATTTGGCAAATTGTATACATATGTTCCTACCTCTCTCTCTTTCTCTCTGTCTCGAAAATGTGTCTGAAGAGTCTCTTATCAATCCTGTGTTTTGTCCTTGCAACAACCTTTTGCGTCGTGTCTGCACAACCACAATGCGGGGAGTCGCTATATTTCACCCCCAACGATGCTTATGATACTAACCGTCGTCTCGTTCTCTCGACTCTTGCTTCCGAAGTCAGTTCTCAAGATGGCTACTACAACGTTTCGGTGGGTGAAGGCGCTGAAAGGATCTATGCCTTAGGCCTATGTATCCCAGGAACTGATCCAAAGGTCTGTTCCAATTGTATCCAACCAGCGTCTGTAGCTTTATCTGAGACGTGTCTGAATCAGACCAATTCATTCGAGTGGGGAACAGACAAGATGCTCTGTCTTGTTCGTTACTCCAACATCTCATTTTTTGACACGGTCGATCTAGAGCCGGTACTAACACTTTGTAATACAGAAAATATCACTGGGAACGTGTCAGAGTTTAACAGAATTTGGATGGACTTCATGGAGGATATGATCGTAGCAGCTTCCACTTCATCTGAACACAGGCGTTATGCGGCTAAGGTATCTAATCCGATAGGTTTACAGCGTATATACGCACTGATGCAGTGTATTCCGGGGATATCATCGACCATGTGTGACTCCTGTCTTCGACAAAGTGTACTTGAGTGCCAGAGAGGGTGCAGTGGGAAGCAAGGAAGTAACATTCGGAGGCCGGCCTGCTTTTTCGAGTGGGAATTTTATTTCTTCTACAATGCTTTCATCATTACAAAGTCACCCCCTCCTCCAAACCCTCAAGCCCCGGCCCTGCCTCCCAATGTAACCAAGAAAAGGATAACGTCTCCCTCGGGTATGATTCTATAATAATAAGAAGATAATATAGCATTCAAGCTTCTAAGAAACTGTATAGTGGAGCCTTGAATTGGATTCTTAGACTCCATATGGTACTTTCCTTTAATCATTGGTGATTAATCTGGAAAGGACTGCTGAATCTCGTTTTCAGCTATGCGAGTCAAACCGAAACGTGACTTACATTTTGCCTATGCAGATGCAAACACGATCTCCAGAGGAACTTTAATCGCGATTGCAGTTGTAGCAGCCATAATTTTGGGACTGCTTGCTCTAGGATGTGTTTATTTCAGGAGGAGAAAATCAGACAAAACAACAAAACTCAAATGTGAGAAACTTTATACTAGTCACACAGATATATATTACACACAACCCTTTCTTCATAATAAAAAAAACATATCCTCTGTTGTAGTTGATGATGATATCATAAGTCAGCAGTCGCTGCAGTTTGACTTTAAGACACTCGAAGCTGCAACAGATAAATTTTCGGGGAAGAACAAAATCGGTCAAGGTGGATTTGGTGAAGTTTACAAGGTATGAGTTCTCCTTACACTTCTGAATTTTTTATCTCTCCTAAACTTTAAATGAACACTTTCATGAGGGTGAAAAAGCCATATATTGTGTAGGGTACATTGCCAAACGGAACAGAAATTGCGGTGAAAAGGTTATCAAGAACTTCAGGACAAGGCTTGAAAGAGTTCAAGAACGAGGTTGTTGTTGTGGCCAAGCTTCAGCATAGAAATCTTGTTAGAATTCTTGGGTTTTATCTGGAAGGAGAAGAGCAGATGCTTGTCTATGAGTTTGTACCCAACAAAAGCCTCGATTATTTCCTCTTTGGTCAGTAAGCGTTCTAAGATATTTTTTTCCATCTTGAAATCTGGATTTGATGTTAATCTGGAATGATTGTGCAGACCCGGTGAAGCGAGTCCAGCTGGACTGGACAAGACGGTACAATATTGTAGGAGGGATCGCTCGAGGGATTCTATATCTTCATCATGATTCAAGGTTCATAATCATACACCGTGATCTCAAAGCAAGCAACATCCTTCTAGATGCTGATATGAAGCCGAAAATCGCGGATTTTGGCATGGCAAGGATTTTTGGGATGGAACAAACACGAGCCGAGACTAGCAAGATAGCTGGAACCTAGTAAGTTTAGAGTATTCCTTTTAAACTGAACTTTGATGAACCTTTTGATTGCTCAAGTCATGATGTGTTTTGTCTAGCGGTTACATGGCTCCTGAGTATGCTATGCACGGTCAATTCTCCGTGAAATCTGATGTCTATAGCTTCGGAGTCTTGGTTCTTGAGATCATAAGTGGCAAGAAGAATAGTAGCATCTATCAGAAAGATGGTTTTGCTGGCAATTTGGTCACACACGTTAGTACTCTTGATTTTCTTTATCACTATGATAAAATATTATGAACTCTATACTGATCTAATGATTCAAATTATATATAAAATTTTAGGCTTGGAGACTATGGAGAAAAGGTTCGCCTTTACATCTATCGGACCCGACTTTTGGGGAGAACTACCAAAGCGATGAAGTTACTCGATGTATTCATATCGCACTTTTATGTGTTCAAGAAGATCCCCTAGATCGTCCAACATTGTCTACAATCATCTTGATGCTCACAAATAGCTCAATCACTCTGCCAGTGCCTCGTGAAACCAGGAATTTTATTGAAGAGTAGAAGCTGAAGTCTTAAAGTTGTTTGGTTAATCGGTTCCTTGGTTTAAAATATGATTGATCATCTTACTTATTTACATCCTTGTTGATTTGAGTTTGAGTGATGCTTCTTTATTTATTACCTTGTGTGACCTGACTTAAGTTGTGTGAAGGATTTTGGTCAGAAGTTACCAATGTACCAACTGTTTATATATATCACCAAAACCGGTTATTTACTAAACCAGTATTATGTAAATTTCAAACCAATTTTTAACGTTTCCCTTCCGTCGCTCCGTGTTTGTTTCTTTTGCGCTTCTTCTGCTTGGGGATTTAGCTCTATTCAGTGTTTTGCTTTCTAATCTTATACCGCTTTAAAAATTCGGATCCAAGAAATCTGTTTAAAGGACGAGAACTTTTATGGAATTTAGAACTTCTATTCAGTGTTTTGCTCCGTGTTCGTTATTCCTATTTTCCATTGGTTGGTTTCGTTTCTTGTTTCCTTGTTCCAGCCTATCAGTATACAACTTGGAGACAACTTCAGGTCACGCATGTACAGTATTTTTTAAATTGTTTCTTCATCACTATAACAAAAGATTCAGAAATCTTTAATGATCTGATCATATTATAATTTTAGGCTTGGAGACCATGGAGAAAAGGTTTGGCTTTACAACTTGTAGACCCAACTTTGGGAGAGAATTATCAGAACGATGAAGTAATAAGATGCATTCATATCACACTTTTATGTGTTCAAGAAAATCCTGAAGATCGTCCAATGATGTCTACAATCATCTTGCTACTCACTAGTAGCACAATCACTTTACAAGTCCCTCGTTCGCCTGGATTTTTCTTCCAAAGTAGCTGCGACTGAGGTTCAGAAGCCGAGGGCTCGGAAGCGCATGGAAAACCAGTTTATTGGACTATCAATGATGCATTGATTACAGATTTAGAACTTCGTTGAAGATGATATAATATATTCTTTCATTGAAATTGATGATTGTATATATAATATCAAATCAGAGGGATTTTGGACTCAGTAATTACCAATATATTACCAAGTGATTGAATATAAACAAAACCATTTAACTAAACCATAAACCCTAAACGTTTTCTTGAAACTTTTCCTTTAAAGTATTCCTTCTGTTTCCGCTCTATATAAAGTTTCTCAAACACTTCTTAACTTTGTATAAAGAATAACTCTCTTTATTATGTTTAGAAAATAACTCAAAACTAAACTCTCAAACCTCTTATGTTTGATGATATTGAATGGCTGCACTTTCTAAAGAAGATTGCCTACGTACCCTTTAGAAGGGATCAAGCCAAACACGTAGTTCTAAACTTTTGTCTCTCAAACTCATAAGTGTTACCATAAGTCGATAACTCCTTATATAGTGTGAGACCAATCCTAATTCTATTAGATTTAGCTTCTAATAAAACACATATAATAATATTAGATAACTCTTAATATTAATCTCCTTAATCCTAATCTCTTTAGAAACCATAACTCGGTAGGATTAGAATAATTTGTAGATCAAGCTATCAAGCTTAATCCAACATTATCCCTCTTAAGCTTGAAGCTACACTTAGACACATCATGAACTCCCATGATATCTCTCATCTTCTTGAACTTGATCCTTCCAAGTGTGTTCTGCACCATCACTGTGTCCATTATTTAAGAACACAAGATTATAAAAGACTCACTTTTTTATTGCTTCTCGAGACTATCTTTGGCTCCTTTAAAAACAACCTCCTCGTTGATATTAGAATGCCCTTGTAGTCATCTCGGATAACTTGCCCATGTAGTTATCTATTGTTTCCGAATCCGTCATCTTGATCCTCTCGAATTCAGACATAAGGGTTTGTAGTCGCGCCTCTTTTTGATACTTATAGGGATATTAGCACCTCCTTTGCTAAACCTATTCATATTGCTAATAGAAAACTTCTTTTTCCTAAATCTATTAAAATTAGATAACTCCTAATTCTTTTAGAATTACATTAAACTTATCTTATTCCTATCCGACTTGATTAAGGACATCTTAAGCTTATCTCTTTGAAGCTTATCCAACAATCACCCTCTTAAGCTTCAATCTTGTTTCAGACACGTCTTGCATACCAATCAAGCTTCTCATCTCGATGAAATTGATTCTTGCTAATGGCTTTGTCAAGATATCTGCCTTCTGCTCCATTCCCGGTACATGCTCCACGTCAACCAGCTCCTTTTCAATACATTCTCGTATGAAATGATAGCGTTTGTGGATGTGCTTGATCTTTCCGTGAAACCCTGGATTTCTTGTGAGTGATATTGCTGACTTGTTATCAATCTTGATGAAAACCTGATCGTTCTTCCATCCAGTGATTTCACCCAAAATATCTTGAAGCCATATTGCTTGTTTAGCTGTCTCTTTAACTCGTTCTGCTCCAAGATGCATTGATTTAATTGCTTCCCATATCCCCTTCGGTGAATCTAGATCACCAACTTGCAATATGAGACTTTCGGGTATGGATTGAAACATCAAAGCTGTCGCTAAGTTGTTCTTATCGTCTTTGGTTGAACCGGGCTCGATCGTCTCCCAGACCTTGTGAACTCGCAAAAGCACCTTCATCCTCATCAACCACACTGTGTAGTTCGATTAGTTTAACATCAGACAGATCACCGCCGATGGAACAAGGTTCTTCGTCCTTGTTGTATTTTCAGTATCTCCCACGGCTCGGGAATACTCTTGTCGTTGTCTCTTCCTTGTCTCAGATCAACAACCTGGTTTGCTCTGATACCAAATAAATTTTCTCAAACACTTCCTAGCTTTGTATAAAGAATAACTCTCTTTATTATGTTTAGAAAATAACTCAAAACTAAACTCTCAAAGCTCTTATATTTGATGATATTGAATGGCTGCACCTTCTAAAGAAGATTGCCTACGTACCCTTTAGAAGGGATCAAGCCAAACACGTAGTTCTAAATTTTTGTCTCTCAAACTCATAAGTGTTACCACAAATCGATAACTCCTTCTATATTGTGAGATCAATCTTAATTCTATTAGATTTAGCTCCTAATAAAACACATATAATAATATTAGATTACTCCTAATATTAGTCTTTCTAATCCTAATCTCTTTAGAAACCATAACTCGGTAGGATTAGGATAACTTGTAGATATCAAGCTTAATCCAACACTATCTTCATTTTTGGGTTTGGTCACTTAGTGTCTTGCTTTTTAATCATATTCCACTTTATGATCCAAGAAACTTTTCTAGTTTCATAAGTCTGATGTGTTTTAAATGACGATAAATTTATAAAACTTGTGGTTTCCTCTGTTATTGATAGGTTCGTTTCTAATCTTGATTCATTCAATCAGTTCTAGTATATTCTAGAGTGTAAACACGGGGTTATCTAGGCCCAATGGTACACATGAGACAAATCATATGTTTGTTCTGCCATTGCTTCCAGTGTCAAGGTTCATGATGACTTCTAAAATTGCTTGGATTGGTTAAGCTCCCGATAGAAGGGAATGTGTATCTAGAAATCGTTTTACAGGTTATTACAGAGTTTTTTTCTAACCAGACAGGTCTCTTCGGATTCTACTTTACATTCCCTTATCTCGTTCGCTTGAAAACGACAATTGTTTTTTTTATTTATATTTTTTTTTTGGATAAAGAACAATTGTTGACTATGGTATTGTTTCGTTATTAAAAGTTGAAGAATATGTTTACATGTCAACCCTCGTGTATAAATATTTTTCTTTTAACTAGTTGAGTTGCGAACGTAATAAGACAGCTATTGAAGGAATCAGAGTATTATTGTTTTTGGGTCCTAAACATGGGACAGTGTAGTTGAGAATGTCAACAAGTAAAGCCAAATATTGTTATTTTAAAGCTATTGGCTAAATTGACTTATCTATCAATGAGGCTTAAAATATACACACTTGCTAATAAATTAAAGCATTGAATTGAAGGTATCAAAGTATTGTTATTGTAAAGCTATTGTTGGCCAAATTGATTTATCAACTTGGCTAAAACTTATGCATTTTCTAATAAACTAAACCATTGCATTTTCGAAATTAAAATTCTTAAAACGGACCATTCTATGAATTGTCCCTTTATGTATTCCCACTTCATCTCTCTCAATCTCCCTTTGTCTCTCAAAAATGTCTCTGAACAATCTCATGGCAATCCTTTGTTTTGTCCTCGCTGTTGCTAGCTTCGGCTACGTGTCTGCAGAAATATGTGGAGACTCACTGTTTTTCGAACCCAACGGTACTTACGATACAAACCGTCGGCTCGTTCTTTCAACTCTTGCTTCCGACGTCAGTTCTAATGATGGCTTCTACAATGTTACCGTCGGTGAAGGCCCTGAAAGAATCTATGCCATGGGAATGTGCATCCCAGGGATTGAGCCACATATATGTTCCTTTTGTATCAAATCCGCGTCTGATTGGATACTAACACACTGTCCCAACCAGACCGACTCATACGACTGGAGCCCCCAAAAGACTCTCTGTCATATTCGTTATTCCAACAGCTCATTTTACGACAAGATTGATCTTGAGCCGAGCCAGGCAGAGTACTATTCTGGAGATATCCCTGGGAACGTAACAGAGTTTAACATAATATGGGAAGATGTCATGAAGCGTATGATTGTCGCAGCTTCCTCTTCAACTCATGGGTCGCCTGCACGCATGCATTATGCGGCCAGTATAACTCCTTTGACAGGTCTCACTTTTCTTAGTATATATGCGCTGATGCAGTGTATTCCTGGGATATCTTCGGGGGACTGCGAAAAATGTCTTCTTGAAAATGTCCGTAGGCAACAAGAATGCTGCAGTAAGAACATAGGAAGTGCTGTTAGGAGACCAGTCTGCTTTTCCCGGTCTTCTACTTCTCCGTTTTACGGTGCTTTTGATAACATAACACTGTCTCCACCTCTACAAAGCCCTCAAAGCCCTCCAACCATACCTCCCTCGAGTCCGGGTGATCTGCCCAATTCAACTAAGAAGAAAGGTATGATTGGATAATAACTCTTCATATATATATTGTAAACAATCTTCTAAGAAACTATAAATTGAAGCCTTGGAATGGATTCAAACTCCATATAGTATTTTCCTTTAAGAAGCTTTGAAATGGATTCAGACTCCATACGTACTCCATATAGTATTTTCCTTTAATTATCGGTGATTCGTATATGCCTTATCCTCTCCTGAATCTGAAAAGGACCTTTGATTCTGGTTTTCAGCTTTACTTGTCAAACCAAAAACGTGATTTGCATTTTGCTAGTGCAGATACCATCTCCAGAGGAATTTTAATCGCGATTGTAGCCGTAGCAGCAATAATCGTGGCACTGCTTGCTCTAATATGTGTTTATTGCAAGAGAAGAAAATCAGGCAAAACAACAAAACTCAAATGTGAGAAACTTTATACTAGCAACATATATATATATTACACACACACCATTCCTTCCAGCATGATTAAAAAAACATATCCTTTGTTGTAGATGATGATGATATCATAAGTCAGCAGTCACTGCAGTTTGATTTTAAGACACTCGAAGCTGCAACAGAATATTTTTCGGGCAAGAACAAAATCGGTCAAGGTGGATTTGGTGAAGTTTACAAGGTATGAGTTCTCTCTATACACTTCTGAATTGTTTATTTCTCTCCTAAACTCTAAATGAACACTGTCATGAGGGTGATGAAACCATATATATTGTAGGGTACATTACCAAATGGAACTGAAATTGCGGTGAAGAGGTTATCAAGAACTTCAGGACAAGGCTTGAAAGAGTTCAAGAATGAGGTTGTTGTTGTGGCAAAGCTTCAACATAGAAATCTTGTTAGAATTCATGGGTTTTGTCTGGAAGGAGAAGAGCAGATGCTTGTCTATGAGTTTGTACCCAACAAAAGCCTCGATTATTTCCTTTTTGGTCTGTAAGCGTTCTAAGATATTTTTCTCCATCTTGAAATATGGAATTGAGGTTAATCGCTTAAAGGATGATTGTACAGACCCGGTGCAACAAGTCCAGCTGGACTGGACAAGACGGTACACTATTGTAGGAGGGATTGCTCGAGGGATTCTATATCTTCATCACGATTCAAGGATCACAATCATACACCGTGATCTCAAAGCAAGCAACATCCTTTTAGATGCTGATATGAAGCCGAAAATCGCGGATTTTGGCATGGCAAGGATTTTTGGGATGGATGAAACGCGAACCGATACTAACAAGATAGCTGGAACCTTGTAAGTGTAGAGTACTCCTTATAAACTGAACTTTGATGAACCTTTTGATCACTCAAGTCATGTTGTGTTTTGTCTAGTGGTTACATGGCTCCCGAGTATGCAATGCACGGTCAACTCTCCTTGAAAGCTGATGTCTATAGCTTCGGAGTGTTGGTTCTTGAGATCATAAGTGGCAAGAGGAATAGTAGTTTCTATCAGACTGATGGATCTGCTGGCAATTTGGTCACACATGTTAGTACCTTTTAGTTTCTTTATCACTAGGATAAAATATTATGAACTCTATACTTATCTAATGATTCATATATTAATGTTAGGTTTGGAAACTATGGAGAAAAGGTTTGGCTTTACAACTCTTAGACCCAACTTTGGGAGAGAATTATCAGAGTGATGAAGTTACTAGATGCATCCATATCGCTCTTTTGTGTGTTCAAGAAAATCCTGAAGATCGTCCAATGATGTCTACAATCATCTTGCTACTCACTAGTAGCACAATCACTTTACAGGTCCCTCGTTCACCTGGATTTTTCTTCCAAAGTAGCCGTGACCGAGGTTCAGAAGCGGAGGGCTCAAACTCGTATGGAAAACCAGTTTCTTGTTCTATCAATGATGCATCGATTACAGTTTTAGAACCTCGTTGAAGATGATATTATATATTCTTCGGTTGAATTTGATGATTCTAGAGCCTCTTGTGTGTTTAAATGTTTGTTTAATGATATAAAACAGAGGAATTTGGTTTGTATATAACCAAAACAGGTTATTTGCTAAACCGGTATCACATAAAACCCAAACCGAAGCTATTTATTAAGTTTAGCTGCCTCGTTCGAATTCCATCTTGCGTTTCTTCAGTTTAGGTTTTGGTCACTTGGGGTTTCGCTTTCTGATCCTATTCTGGCTTGGGATCCAAGAAATTTCACTATCTTCCAGATTCGATGGCTCAATGGGCGATGGGAATAGGGTTGCATATGTTCCCAATGGGTCGTATGACTCAAACCATTCCGTTTCCTCTTTGCTGTTGTGTCCAATGTCATGGCTCATAATGGCTACTACATTGCTACGATTGGTTAGGGTCTCGATTCAGTGTGTATCTAATGGGAATATTAATGTCGGGAGTTATTACAGAGTTTTTTCACAATCGTCTTGACGCTCAGAAGTAACAGAATCACTCTACCATAGGATTGGAAACTTGGAATCAAGTCAATCTTTAATCCTTACTCAGTCTCCTCGGATTCTAAACATTTTGTTGGATATTGTCTCGTTTTTCTAGTAGATTTTCGACGATGATATTGTTTTTTTATTCAACTCGAAAGATTTGTCTACAATGTCTACTTCATTTATAATGTTTTCTTTTTTTAACTAGTTGAGTTGAGAACATAATGAGAAAGCTATTGAACGTATCAGAGTATTATTGTTATGGTTTTATATACAATGACCAATTTGATTGAGGATGTAAAAAATAAAATGAATTGAAGCTATCAAAGTATTATTATTATTATAAAGCTATTTGGCCAAAAATTGACTCGCTAAGCTAAGATTTACACACTTTGTTCTTGACTAAACCTTTTCATTCACATCTTCGTACTTCATATCTCTCTTTCTCTCCCTATCTCAAAAATGTGTTTGAAGAATCCCTTTTTAGTCCTGTGTTTTTTCCTGTTGCGAGCTTTTGTGTCGTCTCTGTACGAAATTACGGAGAGTCAATGTTTTTCCAGACCCAACGGTATTTACGATACAAACCATCATCTCAACTATTACTTCCAACGTTAGGTCTCGATATAGCTTCTACAGCGGTTCAGTCAGTGAAGGCGCTGGAAGGATCTATGCTTTAGGCCTCTGTATCCCTCGGACTGATCCAAAGGTTTGTTCAGATTGTATCCAACCCGTGTCCGACAGTTTACTGCAAAACTTTCCGAACTAGATTAGTTCGTTAGAGTAGAGAGTTGCCAATACGCTCTGTTTTTTTCGTTACTCTGAGCGCTTGTTTGTCGATGAGATTGCGCTAAAGCAGATCCAACCAATGTGAATGTAGTAGAGTATAACCGAATATGGAGGGAGTTCATGAGTAGTATGATCATAGCTTCCACTTCACCTGGTCACAGGCATTAGGTGGCCAAGGTATATCCGATGGGTTCCCAGCCTATATACGCACTGATGCAATGTATTCCAGGGATATCTTCGATGGACTGTGACTCCTGTCTTCGAGAAAGTGTCCTTACGCACCAGCAAGAATGTAGTAGGAAGCAAGGGAGTAATATCCGGAGGCTGGTCTGCTTTTTCCAGTAGGAAATATATCCCTACTTTAATGGTTTCATTGATACAAAGAAATGTATGATTGGATAAAAGTCTCTTACATATAAATGAAGGATTTTGGGGCTTCTCCTTGTATCCACATCCATTTTTAAAACTATTCTCAAAAATGTGACACGTCAGATCTACAAAAGAAACACTACAAAACAATGCCAAGTCAGATCGGTTTGGAAAAAAAAAGAACCCAAAACGCTGCCACATTCAATAGATTGACCCAAGTACATAGAATCTAATTTTAGTCAGTACATGAGTTATGGCCCATATCACAGCCCAATGAACCTAAACAATCGGAAATAGCCATATCTCATTGTTTGACACGCCGGACTATTCACCGACGTTGAGAATAGGCTCTGTCGTTGAAATTCGATTCGTCTCCCTAACAAACGAAACGCCACCGCAATCAGATCCACTCTCTTAACCTACCCACTTCGTCATGTTTAATCACCATTATTCCTTCGAATTGAAAGAAATTAATACCTCCTTCGGAATCTCTCTGTATAAAACCCCCACCGCATAGTCTACTGCCAAACGTAAACACTGCAATCACTCTCTAAAACCAAAGCTTCGCGACGGAATCTCTACACGCTTCTCAGCAGGCATTGACGCTCCAGATTCTCAGTTGGCGACGGAATCTCTACACGCTTCTCATCAGCCATTGACGTTCCAGATTCTCGATGAAATTAGTGGAGATTTCTTCAAACTTTCGAGCTTAATTGAGTATTCCTGGTGAAATTAAACTGCATTGATGCTATTTTAATTCGTGAAATTTACTGGAAGTCCACCTGCGTTTTCCTCAGAGAGCAAAAACATTGCTGGATTTGATAATGTGAGTCCCGATTTGTTGGTTTTCAAATAAAACGATGGATCTTTTAAGTTTGTGTAATTCAACTAGGTAACATTTTTTCCTGGCAAAATTTCAATGGTTTAAAAATTGGTTTATTGAATTGGGGATTTCTGCCAGGGAAGTCGCTTTCTACTACAGTTTGAGAGCTCCCTTAGGTTGAAGTAACATTGTACGTTTCTTTGAGATGAAACACATGCTAATTAGATTATGTTACTTCTGGTAGGAGATAGTGTAGGTGTTTCGTGAATCAAAATTTTATTGGTTCTTCTTCACCAACTTTTCTTCCCATATGTATATTCACTGACTGTCTTGTGTTTCTTTTGAAGCGAAGAGATTGTAAAATCTAAGTTTAATTCCATGATTGGTCTTATCGATCGAGACCCGTGTATAATGAATATGAGATAGAGAAAGCCCGTGAGGTGTGTACATTCTGTGCTTTTAATCAGCTTCTTTTTTTAATGTTCAGGAAGTTTCCCTGTTTTGCAATCTTTTAGATTGTCAGTACCCATTCACGGATTAGTTTTTTTTCCTAATTTTTGTAGTTTTTACTTACTATGTAAAAAAGGTTAGCAAAGGAGGCTTGTGCAAGTGAGATGCAAGCCAAAAGTTTGGCATCAGCAAAGAAAAACAAAGACCATGGAGTCTCAAAGGTTTTAAAGGCACGTGGGGAAGCATCATTTTACAAAGTGACATGTAAGGTGAGGGTTTGAATACTATTTGCTTGATTCAACAAAAATATGCATACGTATATAGCACAAAAATTACATGATCCGATTTTCAAGATGTTCTTTAAGAAAGGTCTCGGTTTGGAGTTTCTACATTGACGTCTATCATTTGTTTTGTTCTTATCTTCCCATTTTTCCTTTTAAATATATTCTTATGCTCCTTTTTCATTGATGATTTCTAAGACAAAACACGTGTCTTCCTTTGGTTTTCCTTCTAATCACCCTCCCTTTTAGCAAATTTAAATTATGATATTTGAAGAAGAACAGCCGTAATAATAGCAACGAGAGTGGTGACTCAGATCTTGGGATAAACAAGAAGGAAGAAGATGAAGACAACTTCTCACTCACGAACAGCGGTGGCAATGATGTCGTGAGCTCTGATGACTATGGAGAGCTCCGGCAACAACATCGCCATCGGTCTGGGCGGTGATGAGAAGGAGGGCATTTGACGATGACTGTTTTTCCTGAACTTTTGATAACCAGCTTTGATTATATATATGTTACCTACCAATGCCATACTTCTTTTGCATTCCCATGGTTGTATTTTCTAGGTCGTAGAGACACTGTAACTTACATTGTAAGCTTGATTAAGACGTAAAAATTCTAAGTTAGGATTAGAAATGAAAGTTTGGTTACTTTCTTACAAGTTCTTAATTTTCATTTTTTTTTAAATGTTAATTTACTAAAGAATTTTGTTTACTTGCCATACCCCATGCACTAATTTGTCTAAACAACTTAACACAATATTTAATAAAAAATATAAGTTCTTACGAGAGAAAATTTAACAACCAAGTTAAAGAAACATATAGCTTTTATGTGAAATGTGTTTAAAGAACATTATTTCGTAATATGTGGCATTTTTATGTGAAAGAGCCATTTCAACTCTTCCACATTGTTTTCCTATCTAATTACTTTTATATTTAAAAAAACAGAACTTTTTCAAAATAAGATAAAATTACGTAACTATTTGAACTACACAAAAAAAAAATTTCACTCTTTATATGACCAAATACGTAAATTTGTTAATAAAAAACCAAACTGCACCAAATACGTAAATTTGTTAATAAAAAACCAAACTGCACGTAGCGCGGTTAGACTCCTAGTATTAAATAAAGCATTCAATCCTCTAAGGAACTGCAAATAAAGCTTTGAAACTGTAAAAAGAAAGGTTCGAGCGATTCTATATCTTCATCACGATTCAAGGCTTCATTATTATTCACCGTGATATCAAACCGAGCAACATCCTTCTCGATGATGATACGAACCCAAAAGTAGCAGACTTTGGCATTGTAAGGATTTTTGGGTTGGAACAAACACGAGCCGATACTAGCAAGATAGTTGGAACCTAGTAAGTGTAGAGCTTATAAATTGAACTTTGATGAAATTTTTTATCACTCAAGTCATTTTGTGTTTTCTCTAGCTGTTACATGGCTCCCAAGTATGCAATGCACGGTTAATTATCTGTGAAATCTGATGTTTACAGCTTCGGAGTTGGATTTTGAGATCATAAATGGCTAGATGAATAGTAGCTTCTATCAGACAGATGCATCTGATGGCAATTTGGTCACACATGTTAGTATTTTTAAAAAATTTTCTTCCACTATAACCAAAGAATTAGACATCTTTATTGATCTGATGATATGATAATATTAGGCTTGAAGACGATGGAGAAAGCTTTCGCTTTACAACTCATAGACCCAACTCTCAGGGAGAATTGTCAGAGCAATGAAATTGTAAGATGCATTCATATCGCATTTTTATGTGTTCAAGAAGATCTTAAAAATCGTCCAATGATGTTTACAATCATCTTGCTACTCACTAGTAGCACAATCACTTTACAAGTGCCTCGTTCACCTGGATTTTTCTTCCCAGGTAGCCGTGATAGAGAGTCAGAAGCTGAGCACTCGAATTCGCATGGAAAACCAGTTTCTTGTTCTAGCAATGATACATCAATTACAGATTTAGATCCTCGTTGAAGATGAATGTTTTCGATTGAATTTGATGCGTCTATAGTGTGTAACGAGGTCATACTATGGTTTGTGCACTGTGCAGTGTGCGGGTCATGAATTTTCAAATAATATTGTGATATTTTAGTTTAATAAAAAAATTGTAAAGTTATGTGATATAAATATATAGTGTATTAATATATAGTGTATACATATTTGTAGAGTTATATTGTATAATTCGGCATACTACATGGGTATAATCAAATTTATGATCTTTTAGCAGGTGCCACTTGTGTTCAATATATATACTTTGGTTCCGTGTAAAATCGCAATCACACAAACATCAAACCCTAACATGTTCCACCACCTCGGGTTTTGTGAATCAAGCTATATGTTCTCAAAATAAAAAAAAATGTATCATAAACTAATAAAATTTTAAAATATACATAAATATTGAAAATAAAATTTTGACAATATATAAAATATTAATAAACTAATTTTTTATCATAAATTAATATAGTTAATATAAGTTTCCAAATAAATCATTGGTAAATAAAACATTTTGAGTCGTGGGGATTAGGAAATGAGTTACCTAAATTTTAGTTCTGTTAATGTACAAGAACAAACTTTGAAGATATGTAAAGGACATGAATTAGTTCTCTTAAATTTTTTATATATCAATTTTTGACTAACAATCTAGAATATTATATTTTAAAAAAATTAATTATTAATTTTCTTTTGGTTGTATAGATATTAGAGATCAAGTTATAAGACTTGTTTAGTTCCATAGTTGCTTATTTTTTATTCTTTAAATATATTTTTCAATAATAACTTTTGTAATATGTAACATTTTAATATCATTTACTTGCCGGTACTAGATAAAACTCGTACAGAAGCTATTTTATTATTTTTAGCTTACGTGACTAAAAGAACAAACTTTAGTTCTACAATTGTCAACTAGGATTTTGATTATTTATTAAAGTCGAAGTATTTTTCTACATCGCTATTCGCTACGATTGTTTTTTTTTTTATACTAGTTGAGTTGAAAACGTAATAAGACAGCGATTGAAGGTATTATAGTTTTATTGTTTTGGTTCTTTACATGAATCAGTTTTGGTTGATCAGAATGTAAAGCAAAGCTTGTATGCATTGAAGGTATCAAAGTATTGTCATTAATTATAAAGCTATTGGCCTAATTGATTGATCAAGTAGGCTAATATTTATACACTTCCTTATAAACTAAAGCATTGTATTCATATGTTCCTAAATCCAACTTGGTATCTCTCTTTCTCTTTCTCTCTCTGTCTCAAAGATGTGTCTAAACAATCTCATACCAATCCTCTGTTTCATCTTTGCAACGAGGTTTTGCATCGTGTCTGCACTAAAATGCGGGGATTCGCTATATTTCATACCCAACGGTACTTACGATACAAACCGTCGACTTGTCCTCTCAACACTTGCTTCAAACGTCAGTTCTAGAGACGGTTTCTACAACACTTCGGTCGGTGAAGGCCCTGAAAGTATCTATGTCATGGGCCTATGTATCCCAGGAACTGAACCAAACGTCTGTTCAGACTGTATCGATGGCACATCAGTTGAGTTAATACAAAAATGTCCGAATGAGACTGATTCATTCCACTGGAGAGGTGACAAGACACTCTGTTTTGTTCGTTACTCCAACCACACGTTTTTCAACTCCATGGATCTAGAGCCGATCGACTCAGGGATCAATACTAATGATTTCAAAGGGAATGTTACAGAGTTTAACAGAATTTGGAAGGATTTCATGTCTGGTATGATCGAAGCAGCTTCCTCCTCAACCCCTGGTTCGCTTGCACAAAGGCATTATGCGGCCTATGTAACTCCTTTAACAGATTTCCAAGATATATATGCGCTGATGCAGTGTATCCCGGAGATAACTTCAATGGAATGTAAAACTTGTCTTAAAGAAAATGTCGGTAGTTACCAGAATTGTTGCATTGGGAAACAAGGAGGATCCATTCAGAGGCCGGCTTGTATTTTCAGATGGGATCTTTATCCGTACCTCGGTGCTTTTGTGAATAAAAGTTCGACACTTCTTCCAAGTCCTCAGGGCCTTCCACCAAGTCCTCAAGGCCTTCCACCCGTGCCTCCTCCGCCTGGTAGGTATTGACTATATACATCATTCTATCAAGGAACTGTAAAATGAACCCTTAAAACAGATTCAGACTCCAGATGATATTTTCCTTTCTTTAATCATCAGTGATTTGTGTATATCTTATCTGCTCCTGAATCTGGAAAAGACCTCTATATCTCGTTTCCGGCCATACCAATTCGGACTTCTTTTGCAGGTGGCAAAAACTTTCCTGTATGGTTGATTGTTGTGCTAGCAATAATCGGAGTAATAATTGGGATAGTTATTCTTCAATGGGTTTATTTTTTTCAAATTAAGCCACCAAATATTCATGTTTTCATCAATTTTCGAGGAGAACAGCTGCGCAACAATTTCGTTAGCTTTCTAGTGGATGCACTTCAGAGAAGTGAGATCAACGTCTTCATTGACAGTCAGGCGCAAAGAGGCGAAGACCTCAGCACTCTTTTCAAGAGGATCGAGGATTCTCGGATTGCCATAGTTGTGTTTTCGAGCAGGTACACGGAATCAGAATGGTGCTTGAATGAGCTTGTGAAGATTAAAGAACTTGTGGAACAAGACCTGCTCAAGGTGTGATGATGAACATGCATATATCTCTATATATACACACATATATATATATATATATATAATTATGTACCGTATCTAGGGAATAAAAGTGAGTTACGATCTAGACCAATATTATTACTTTTTACTGAAGGTTTAGATTATACATCTTTTGACACATATTATTGGAATACCTTTACTCTCTATCAAAAGGTGCTTCCCATCTTCTACAAGGTGACTCCAGGCAGTGTGAAAAGACTTGAGGGAGAATTTGGTAACCATTTCCGAAAGCAAGAGATCACGTACAAGTCTGACGAACCTAAGATAAAGCAATGGAAAGATGCAATTGTGTTTGCATCCCGTAAGTTTGCCCTGATTTTTGATGAGAAAAGGTACTAATGGTCTACATCATACCTTTAATTCTATGTTTTATTGAGAAGCCAAAGAAATCTCTCATCTCTAAACAAAAGTTTGACATATTTCAAACTCAACTAGTTCCTCGGAAATGTTATTGTATCAAATGTATCGTATTATTTTCATTATATCTGATGAAGTTCATCGAAGTCTTCTTTTATATTAGCAACTTCTTTACGTATGCTTGCACGCTCGTGTGAGAACTTTAAAAGAACTCATCTAGACCTTTTTCTTAACAAGTGTAGCAGCATATCGGAGATGATTTTCATTGAACATATCGTCAAGGAGGTCATGGAAATGCTACAAGCCATTCCCACAGTTGAAATCGGCCAATCCTCTCGTTAACCTTTGCCATGCGGAGAAAACTAAGCTGAAGCTCAATTTTGTTGGTAAAGAATCACACGTGAAGAACTTTCAACCAAAATTTTCAAAACTCATTCTTGTTTATTTTAATTATTTTCATTGTCCTAGTTGCCATGATTTTAAATCATCTTTACTCTTTGTACAATGATTTGTTTGACTTATGAGTTAAGGATTTGTGGTTAACGTCTCTTAGTAAAACTGTTTTCATATAAGTGGAAACTTAAAGAGCTCTTTCACTAAATGTCCATAGTCTTCAGTTGCATACGATGATGTTGATCTTTTGTTAAAACAAACTCTATATAACAGAGTATGAAATCGAAGAAGAAAAATAGAAAAACAGAGCACGTATAAGAACTGGACTTTATTGATTTTGAGAAAATAAATTGTGTTACACACACTGACACGTTTTTGGACTAGACTCGTTATTATATTTATACAGACGAAATGTTGTCTTGGAAAGACACGACTGTGTAAACGAAATAACACACCTTTACGAAACAGAGTTTGTGACTCTTGATAAAATAACTAACTTATATAAATGTGACTTTATATTATACTAGATAAGATTAAATTCCAGCACACCCTCTTAATCTTATCTCGGTTTTACTCCAAGCTGCCTCCTTAGTTTTTCAAACCTTGAACCGCCAAGTGCCTTTGTCAAAATATCGGCAAGTTGAGCTTCTCCTTCACAATATTTGAGTTGAATTAGACCTTTATGTTCTGCTTCTCGAACAAAGTGATACTTGACGACTATGTGCTTAGTTCTTCGATGTTGAACTGGATTTTTTCCAATCGCAATTGCAGACTTATTGTCGCAGTAAATTGAGACACCATCTTGAGACTTAAAACCAATTTCTTCTTCCATAGCTTTTCTCCAATCTTCGATCTCTGAGGCTTCATCGTACGTTTGTGGCTCATCATTCATCATTAACCATGCTTCATGTATTTGATCCATCTCCTCTATTGGATTTGTTTGTTGCATTATCTCATTGATTGACCGAAACTTTCTTGGTCTATTTAGAGAATCTTCTTCTCTTTCATCTTCACTTTGAGTGTCTATGACCACACTTGATTCTAGATCTTGTTGATTCTCTTTAGAATCGGTTTCATTTGATAAAAGAAAATTCTTTTTTCATTTCTTTCTTCTCCCAATCCCATCTTTTTTCTTCATCAAATACCACATCTCGTGATATTTCCACTTTCTCGTCGTCTAACAAGAGCACTCTATACCCTTTAGACTCACTACTGTAGCCCATGAATACACCAAGTTTGGCCTTGACATCAAGGTTCTTCCTCTTTTCTTCTGGTATATGCACATAGCATAAACTCCCAAACACTTTCATATGTTTCACACTTGGTATAATTCCACTCCACTTCTCCATTGGAGTTACGTCTTCTTCAAGAGACTTGGTAGGTAATAGATTCTGAATATAGTTGAAGTAGCCACCGCTTCAGCCCAAAACCTTTTTGGGAGACCTTTATCCGCAAGCATTGATCGGGCCATCTCTACTAGTGTTCTATTCTTCCTTTCTGAGACACCATTTTGTTGTGGGGAATATGGTGTTGTAATTTTCCTTTGTATCCCAGCCTCTTGACACAACTTGTGAACTCTTTGGATATGAATTCACCCCCACCATCCGTTCTAAGTTGTTTGATCCTTTTTCCGGATTGATTTTCGACCAAAAACTTGAACACCTTGAGCTTTAAGAGGACTTCGCTCTTGTTTTTAATAAAATACACCCAGCTCATCCGTGTATAATCATCAATAAACAATACAAAATACTTGCTACCACCCATTGATTCGTTTTGCATAGGATCGCAAACATCTGAGTGTATCAACTCAAATACTTCACTTGTCTTTGTTTAAGACTCCTTAGGAAAACTTTTCCTTGGTTGCTTTTCCCATCTCACATGAGTCACATATTTCTTTTGTCACTTCAAACTTGGGAAGATTATCCACAATCTTCATTGTTTGCATCTTCTGTAATTTATCAAAATTAGCATGCCCCAATCTTCTATGCCATAACTTGACTTTGTTGACTTCTTCTTCACTCGCAAGTAAGACATTTGCGTCGGAGTTACTCCATCTAAATGGAAAACTCTTATGCTTCATCTTAATGTTCAGTATCCTTCTCCCTTCAGGATCATTGATGAAGCATCTATTGTCTTCAAATAAGACTCCGTATCCATTGGATATCATCTGAGAAACACTCAATAGATTTCTCGCTAAACCCGGCACTAAAAACACCTCTTTGATGATCTTCTCTCCTTGGCTTGTCATCACTTGGATATTTTCTTTTCCTGCCGTCATTATACTTTGACCATTCTCTACTTTGATTAGAACCTTTATACTTTGCTCAAGAGTAACAGAGTATTTAACTTCTTTGGTCATATGGTTAGTGCATCCACTGTCAACTAACCATGTTTCATCATTTAATTTTGATAATACTTCTTCTTCAACCACACTGAACAGCATGTGATCCTCATCATCTGTTTCTTCTATACTTAGATCTGCTTTCTCGGCTTTTCTAAGTTTGCAGTTTTTTGCTAAATGTCCCAGTTGGTTACACACGAAACATTTTCTCTCATTGTTCGTCACTTGTTGCAAAAGAACACCTTTGTCGTTCTTTTTCTTCCAACAATCACTCTCATTGTGATTATTATGTTTGCAAATGCCACACCATTTCTTGGCATTCTTTTGACGCTTCTCTTCTTGTTTGTTTTTTCCATAGAACACTCCTTTCGTTGATTGTTCTTCTCGAAGTGATACAGCCTTCTCGTGTGCTTTCAACGTGCCTATCAATTCTGTAACTGATAGCACGGTTAAATCTCTAGTTTGTTCCAGCACCGCTACAATGCTATCAAACTTTTCGGAAAGTGAAATCAGAATCTTTTGCACTATTTGATAGTCTGATTTCTATTCTCCATGAATTCTAAGTTAATTTCCTATCTCAATCAACTTTGTCGTGAAAGTGTTGATATTGTCACTTTCATTCATCTTCAAATTCTCATACTCCCTTCTAAGAGATTGAAGATTTATCATCCTCACTTGTGGTGATCCTTGGAATTCCAAATCCAAAGCGTTCCAAGCTTCTCTTGCGCTTGATGCAGGGGTGATTCTCGGAAATATTGAATTTGTGACTGCAGTTTGAAGAATTAGCAGTGCCGTCAAATCCTTTAAAGATGCTTCATCACACCGATTTTTCTGTTGCACGGCTTCTGGGCTATGATCTCCTTGTGCGGGTGGATTTGGAACTCCTCTTTCAACAATTTCCCATAGTTTCTTTGTCTAGAAAATTGTTTTCATCTTTATGCGCCAAAACCCATAATTCTCACAATTGAAGATCGGAGTCACAATATGTGACATCGTTTCTTTGCTTGAATTTCTTACTTGAATTTTCCCTTGAATCAGTAGGGCTCTGATACCGTATTGATCTTTTGTTAAAACAAACTCTGTATAACAGAGTATGAAATCGAAGAAGAAAAATAGAAAAACAGAACACGTATAAGAACTGGACTTTATTGATTTTGAGAAAATAAATTGTGTTACACACAATGACACGTTTTTAGACTAGACGTTCTTATATTTTTACAAATGAAATGTTGTCTTCGAAAGACACGACTGTGTAAACGAAACAACACATCTTTACGAAACAGAGTTCGTACCTCTTGATAAAGTAACTAACTTATATAAATGTGACTTTATATTATACTAGATAAGATTAAATTCCAACAGATGAAGCATCAGGTGTTCGTTAATTTCCGAGGATTGGATCAACGTTTTCACATACAAAAGTGAGAGAATTGGTTAAAATTTTACCAATATCTTCGTGAGAATCAAAGAGCGAAAGATCACGTTGGTCATATTTGTAAGATTGTAGGAAAGTTGAAATACGTTTAGGTCAAGAAGATTAATATGCATGTATTAGAAAAGCAAGAGAGAGGAAGTCAACTCGAGTAAACCAACAGGTATGGACTCTAGCCGGTTAATGACTCAGGCGGCTCTGACGAACTGCAGCAGTGGAGCAACTTCCGAAATAAATGGAGTGGTGTGTCAAAAAGGTGATGTAAAAGGATATAAACCTTTACATTAATGAAATATTAATGATGGCTACTTAGGTAGCTCGATAAACTTGGTTTGGTGTGGCAAAGAGTCCAACGGATAAAGGGATCTCTCTTGAAGAGAGAGATATATTGTGAATCTAGCAGAAAGAGACAGACACACGGAAAAGAAAAAGAAGATTGTGTAAAGCAAAAAGGAGCTTAAGCGACGACTGGCAATAAAGAATAGTTTGGTGAGTGAACAAAGAGTGACTGAACTGCAGTTGTTCTTGTGTGGGGTGGGTAGTTAGGAATTGTTTCAGGTTCAAATCACTTACGTGATGTTGTGCAACTCTTATTGACTAGCATATATTGCATGTGTAGTTCAAGAAGATTTCTAATAGAAACTCTAACAAGTTCGGATCCTGGTGTATCATGGAACCTAATGGGTAGTAGCATAACCATCATGTTGGATACAAAAAGATACAGTTAATAAAAGGTACGTATGACACAAGTCATCATAGCAAAAGGCGAGGATGCTTGGACTGCAGTTGAAGACGGATGGTAATGCCCGTATGAGCTAACGGAAGAAGGAGATAAAATTCTTCAACCAAAGATTTGATGGACCACATGTCAAAATTTAATGCTCATGAATGCTATTTTTGAAGGAGTGTATGAAGATAAGTCTTATCCTTTAAATATATATGTATATTTTACATTTTTTATCGAATGAATAAAAAAATCCTATTTCCTTATTATTTTCTCAAATCGAGAAGATTGAAATCACAGATTCTTGGCCGAAGAAAAAAAAAAGGGAACTCTACTCGTCATCGGTTTCCCGGTGTTCATGAGAAAACATCCACATTGGCGACAATACTAATGCTTGAAAACATCCACTTAATAAAAAAAAATTCTACATAATCTACTAGGATAGTATACTAGACAGCCTATTTACAGGAAAAAGAAGGTGAATTGAAATGGTAAAACAAGCAAGACCTTCCGAGTAATCATGGCTAAGGGAAAGTTCCAAGGATTAATTGCGCCAACAACACCAACAGGCTGCATAGAAAATCAAGAGAGTTAAGCAATTGAGGTGTAAAGTAAACAGCTGCTATTATAAATACACCCACATAACAGAGAAAAAAAGAACATGAGCAATCTCCACATATAAAAGGGAATTCACAAAGCAAGATTAAGGTTGTCCAAGTCTCATATAGCATTGCTGCAGGACTCCGAAAATTTCAATTTTTTTTTATGAGAAGGTGGTAATGCAAAGCGAAGTAACAGGTATCCAGGCCACCATTTCGTGGCAATTATTTAACTATAACATTCCCAATTACGCACTTCATGGTAAGCTAAGGGTGCAGAATTATGCTAAACGATACATTATAGAATTTAGAAGTATGAATGGGCAAACCTGTTTTAGAACCAACAATCGGGGATTAGACAAATAAGGAGGAATTATATCACCGTATACACGTTTTGCCTCATCTGCATAGTACTCAATAAAACTTGCCTCATATTCGACCTGTAAACTAACTTACAGAATCATCTATTGCATATAAGAAACGATTGCAACACTTGAGACAAACCCAAACAGCAAATTCAATGTTCTCAAGTATCAACTGAATCATCTACCTCTCCTATGGCCTCCTTTTGTGGGTTTTGTTGCTCCAAAGTTATAAGTTGTCCAAGTTCTTCCTTGTGTGCAATCAGGAGGTCAACGATATTTTTTCAAAATTCTAATTTTTTTTAGAATATGGAATCAACGGACGGCACAGTAAAGGAGTTCTCGTTGATTTATCGTTGAAGAGAAATAACTGTTGTCAGTTATTTTTAGATTCAGTTACTATAGTTTTCTGAAATTATAAAATTTTCAGCATATGGAATCTAATAATTTCAGAATATGTATTTTAAAACTCTGTAGAACATGAAATATATATTCTAATTCTCGCAGATCATGAACAAAATTTAGAATATGTATTCTAAATTTTATATAATTCGTATTCTAAAACTTTTAGAATATATATTCTAAATATCGATCCTAAAATTTTTAGAATATGAACGTTTTGAGAACAACTTTTAGAATATGAATCCTAATATTTTCAGAACATGTACAAATTTTAGAATATGAATTCTAATATTTTTATAATGTTATAAAACATATTTAAACTTTTTAGAACTTTAAAACCTCAAAAACATACTTAAAACTGATTTTATCTTAATCTTCTTTAAACTTCTTTTAGGTATATATAAACTTTTTTCTTTTAATAAACTACACTTTTTGTTATAAAAATATTGAAATCGGCCTTTTCTTTTTCTTTCTTGCGTGTAGCCTTTTTAATCTCAGGGTCGGCTCTGGTTAGAAATAAACTTAAGTTATACTCTGATGTAGCATCACTACTTTTGCTAACTTGTGGGCAACTTGATTAAAATCCCGTGGAGTCCACGAAAATTGGATTTGAGAAAATATATTTGTCCAACTGCGGATGTCAAAGATTCTATTCTCATTTGTAAAATCTTTTGATCGGATATGAATTGCTTCAAATAATGTTTTATAATCTCGTTCAACTGTGGATGTCTAAGAGTAGATACCATAGACACATTACCTTCTGAGTAGAAGTTCTATATTTTCCTCTAGTGAATTCGTTGTTACATCATTTCCGGATAGGAAAGTATTGGAACTGTGGATATCCTCCAGGTTGACACTTGACCTTGCATAAGGACACCAAAATAGCAAGTGGTTTTACAACACCGTTGGCATGTAGCATCATTAGGCATACCACACCTAATGATTTTTGTACTCGAGCTGATAGCACCAAATAAAACTCTCCAAAAAAAATGTTTTAATTTAGGATGTATAGAGGTTTTCCAAATACAAGCTTTTAGGATTGCCTTGTGGAGGGTGAATTGTTGGGCTTCCTGAACCGTAAATGTATAGAAAGCCAGTAACCAGATTTAACAGAATAAAAAAAACAGAGTGTAATCCGCAAAATATTATGAGTGATAATTAGGAAGAATACAACTTACGTCACGATCCAAACAACTAAATAAATATGCATAATTTATCAAGTTATGTAATTTGATTGTTAATACAGATAAACCAATCTAATTCAATCTAGACATGGGTGGTTGAAACTTGAAACAATGGAGGAGTCGTAGCCGCAGGCGCAGATGCAGCCTGTCGTGCCCATCTTTTCCATGTTTCCATGTCACACAATGGACAAGTCGAAGTCACGATTGTGTTGATGAAGTTGTCTATACTTTTGACAAAGAGCGCATGGCTCACAACAAAAGTGAACGCAACAGTCACAACAAGGTCTCTCCTTAAGATTGTGTTGGGCTCTTAGTTTGGTTCGGTAAAAGCAAGAGTAGAGACTGCTCCAAATCCAGTTAGCATCATTATGAACATGTACATTGCTCCACGCACACCACACGATGTTTATCTTGTGTCTACAATCTCGGTGATTCGTCTGAAAGCAACACATGGGGACCAGAAAGTCAAGCAGCCAGTGGCAGACCCATGAAATATTTTTAACAGATGCAAAATGCCCTAAGAGAGCTTGAAATCACAGATCTCACCCACATGGGTCCGCCCTTAGAATTTAATATTGTCGCGTCTCTGCTTAGAATTTAGGCCTAATTTTGGTGTCGTTAATATTGTTTCTTTATTCAAGTTGAATGATTTGTCAATAATGCTATTTCCACAGGTATAAGAATTGGGTTTTCATTGCTGATTATGTTGAGAAATTGATAAGATGGCTATTGAAGGCATCAAAGTATTATTATTTTTTTGTTCTTTACATGGATCAGTTTGGTTTATAATTTAATAAGAAAGCTATTGAATGTATCAGAGTATTGTTACTATAAAGCTATAGGCTAAGTTAAATAAACTTACAACACAAGGTTTCTAACCCAATGTGCATACAATAAGCTCTAAATGTTCAAATCTTTTAAAATTTCAATTGAAAACATTCATCCCATATTACAACCGAAACCTTGGTTTTACTACTTAATCTATTTA
Source organism: Cardamine occulta (assembly GCA_028015245.1). Lineage (NCBI taxonomy): Eukaryota > Viridiplantae > Streptophyta > Magnoliopsida > Brassicales > Brassicaceae > Cardamine > Cardamine occulta. The sequence continues at coordinate 3,192,366 of CM051393.1, read as the reverse complement.
CATATTGATCAAATTAGATGTAAACACAAGAAATTGTAATCATTTACCTCAATTTTGGAGTTCAAGCTTTGGAGCTCTCTTTTAAATCTTGATATCGACAAACAAGAGAAGAAGAAGATAGAGTTTTAAAATCTCAAATTTTATTGATTGATACATTTTTATTTTCTTTTTATTTAAATTTGAATTTTTTAAATGTGGGGTATAATAGTCTTGATACTTTTTAAAAAAAAATAGGTATTTGAAATTAAGTGGGTATATATGAGAAAAGGACAAGAGAGAAAGGGTTAGTTGAGACATTCTCTCTAATGAGCATGTATTTTAAGTATAGAGTAGTAAAAGCTGAGGGCTTGAAATTGTTTGGCGAAATCGTTTCCTTATTTTTTTAGTGATGACATAGTATGTTACTTGTTTATATCCGTTTTAAGGTAATTAATAATTTAATTTGATTTGAGCCCGAGTGATGCTTCTTTACTATATTGTTCGACTTTAATATGAATGTGAGTTCTAATATTTACTGATCAAATCAGAGAATTTTGGACTCAGTAATTACCATTTATCTTGACGACAAAAAAAAACCATTTATCTAAACCTTAAACGCTTTCTTGAAATTTTTCTAAGTCTGATGAGTTTGAAGGACGATAAATTTTGCGGAAATTGTGGTTTCCGCTGGTAACCTTGATTCATTCAATCAGTTATAGTATATTCTAGAGTGTGAACATGGGGTTATCACATGAGAATATAATTTATTATGGATTTAGTTTCTTTAAATCTTCGAATATAATTTATTAACAAACTCATCGCTTAATCAATGAGAATATTTTAGTTAAGAAGACATACTCAAGAAGTCAAAATTAATCAAAATCTACTTTGCCCGAATTAGTAATGACTACATAGAATATGATTCAATTTTTCATTTGAAATTATTTTATTACAATAATTTTGTTTGTCTGTTTAATTTGCATAGAAAAAACTCAAGATTTTGAAAATTTATTTTCATACACTTGGCACGAAAAAACAACCAAATAATCTTTAATTAAATAATTGATTTGCAAGTGATTATAATTGGAACCGCAAGCATACAACATTCAAAACAAAATAAAGGATATGACCTGGTCGTAATTGGTGGGTCCTTGGGCTGCGCCTACTTGATGTCAAAGGCAATGAACCTAAAACAAAATAAAGGATACGACCTGATCGTAATTAGTGGGTCCTTGGGTGCAACTACTTGATGCCAAAGGCTATGAACCCAATCAATACCCAATTTACAATGATTGAACAAATAAACATTTGTCTTTACATTGATTATTAAAACGATAAAATCCAAGAACCAACCATAAATAGATATTAAGAACAAAATCTAGTGGACGACAAAAAAATTAGTTCAATAGCAAGTTTTTTTTTCGGATTTCAGGAGCTAATGGTACACATAAAATCACTAGAAAAATATTACTGACAAGTGTCATTTGAAGTCTCTTCTATATCATATCGTGTTATATCTGTATCATTTCTTTTAATTCCACTGAGCAACGACATTCATTGCACATTACACAGTAAATTGATACATCAAAAGACAATGGGTACCCAAAGACAATCAATTATAGAAGACTAAGTCCAACAAGAACGTCCTTCAGTTGTTTGATTGCTCTCTCCAACTTGTAAGTCTCTGAAATTCAGTTAAGGTACTTAGCTTAATTGTTTTGTGTCAGATTACAGAAAATCTGTTTATTTAGTTCTCTAGAGGATTTGATTTGGGAAACTGTCACATTTGGTGCAACAGTATTAGTTTGGATCTGCTTTTATAAATTATCCCTCTAGCAGGAATCGAACTCGTGTACTATAACTGCCTATGTTTTTGTTTTATTTGGGTTCAACCATCAAGTCACTCCCACTTTGGTTATATAACTATTAGAACACCGGCGATTTGTTTTGCGATGCATGTGGTCCTCACAAAAAAGTTAAATGGATTTGCGACAACTTTAGGTTTGCAGCGATTGATTAGGGACAAAGTGGTGATTGTCACAAATCCATCGCAAAAAACCATTTGCCACGGAATTTCTACAAATTCCTTCCTTTCCAATGGCTTGTTTTCTTGTAGTATATTTTCAAATGTACATAATTTATTTTCAATTATTTTATTTTTAGATTTAGGAAAAAATAACAAGAAAAAAACAAAATAAAAATTAATAAAAAATACTTTTTAATTTTTTTAATTTTTATGATTGAATAAAGTATTTATGAAGAATGATATTGTCGATTTAGTTTATTTAAATCTTCGAATATAATTCATTAAAACTCATCGCTTAATCGATGGGAATATTTTAGTCATGAATATATATACTTAAGAAGTCCAAAATAGTCAAAATCTACATTGCCCGATTTAGTAATGATCACATCGAATATGATTCAATTTTTCATTCGAAATTGTTTTATTTATTTTTATGTGTTTAATTTACACAGAAAAAAATATAGATTTTGAAAATTTATTATCATAGACTTGGCATGAAAAACAACCAAATAATCTTTATTTAAATCATTGATTTGCCGGTGATTATAATTGGAACTGCAAGCATACATCATTAAAAAAATGAAGGTTACAACCTGGTCGTAATCGGTGGATCCTTGGGCTGCGCCTACTTGATGTCAAAGGCCATGAACCTAAAACAAATTAAAGGATACGACCTGGTCATAAACGGCAGGTCCTTGGGTGAACTTACCTGATGCCAAAGGCTATGAACCCAGTAAATTCCCAATTTACAATGATTGAACAAATAAACATTTGTCCTTACATATATTATTAAAATGATAAAATCCAGGAACCAATCATAAATGGATATTAAGAACAAAATCTATTTGACGACAAAACAACTAGTTCAATAGATGGGTTTTTTCGGGTTTCAGGAGCTTATGGCACACATAAAGTCATTAAAAAAATATTACTGACAAGTGTCGTTTTATCTTTTATATCATATTGTGTTATATCTGTATCTCTTCTTTTAATTCCACTGAGAAATGACATTCATTGCACATTAAGCAATAAATTGATACATCGAAAGACAATGGGTATCCAAAGACAATCAATTATAGAAGGATTGTCCAATAAGAATGTCCTTCGGTTGTTTGATTGCTCTTTCCAACTTGTGAGTCTCTGAAATTCAGGTAAGGTACTTAGCTTAACTATTTTGTGTCCGATTACAGATAATCTATTTCTTTAGTAAAATTAAAAAGCAAAAACAAAATAAAAATATTATTCAATTTTTTTATTTTATGAATGAATAAATGTATTTATGAAGAATGATATTGTCGATTTAGTTTCTAGAAATCTTCGAATATAATTTATTAACAAACTCATCGCTTAATCGATGAGAATGTTTTAGTCATGAAGATATACTTAAGAAGTACAAAATAATCAAAATCTACCTTGCCCGAATTAGTAATGATGACATCGAATATGATTTAATTTTTCATTCGAAATTGTTTTATTAAAATAATTTTGTTTATGTGTTTAATTTGCATAGAAAAAAATCTAGATTTTGAAAACTTATTGTTATACACTTGGCACAAAAACAACCAAATAATCTTTAATTAAATATTTGATTTGCCAGTGATTATAATTGGAACCGCATGCATATATCATTCAAAACAAAATAAAGGATACGACCTGGTCGTATCGGCGGGTCCTTGTGCGCTACTTGATGTCAAAGGCTATAAACCCAAAAAAAAAATAAAAGAGACAACCCGGTCGTAATTAGTGGGTCCTTGGGTGCAACTACATGATGCCAAAGGCTATGAACACAATAAATTCCCAATTTACCATGATTGAAAAAATAAACATTTGCCTTTACATTGATTATTAAAACGATAGAATCCAAGAACCAACCATAAATAGATATTGAGAACAAAATCTAGTGGAAGAGAAAAAAACTAGTTCAATAGCAAAAAACTTTCGGGTCTCAGTAGCTAATGGAACACATAAAATCACTAGAAAAATATTACTGAGAAGTTTCGTCTGAAGTCTCTTCTTTATCATATCGTGTTATATCTGTATCTCTTCTTTTAATTCCACTGAGCAACGACATTCATTGCACATTAAGCAATAAATTGATACATCAAAAGACAATGGGTACCCAAAGACAATCAATTATAGAAGACTACGTCTAACAAGAACGTATTTCGGTTGTTTGATTGCTCTCTCCAACTTGTGAGTCTCTGAAATTCAGTTAAAGTACTTAGCTTAATTGTTTTTTGTCAGATTACAGATAATCTGTTTCTTCAGTTCTCTAAAGAATTTGATTTGGGAAACTGTCACATTTGGTGCAACAGTATTAGTTCAGATCTGCTTTTAATAAATTATCCCTCTAGCAGGAATCAAACTATAACTGCCTATCTTTTCGTTTTATTTGGGTTCAACCATCAACTCACTCCCACTTTGGTTGTATAACTACAAGTAAACAGGCGATTTGTTGTGGTCCTCACAAAACAGTTACAAGGGATTTGCGACGACTTTAGGTTTGCAGTGATCGATTAACGACAAAGTGGTGATCATCAAAAATCCATCGCAAAAAGTCATTTGTGACGGAATTGCTACAAATTCCTTCCTTTCAAATGGCTTGTTTTCTTTGAGTATATTTTCAAATGTACATAATTTATTTTCAATTTTTTATTTATTTTTAGATTTAGGAAAAAATAACAAGAAAAAACAAAATAAAAATTAAAAAAAAATAGTTTTAAAATTTTTATTTTTATGAATGAATAAATGTATTTATGAATAATGATATTAATGAATTAGTTTCTTGAAATCTTTGAATATAATTTATTTTCAAACTTATCGCTTAATCGATGAGAATATTTTAGTCATGAAGAAATACTTAAGAAGTCCGAAATAATCAAAATCTACCTTGCCCGAATTAGTAATGATCACATCGAATATGATTCAATTTTCAATTCAAAATTATTTTATTAATTTTTTATGTGTTTAATTTTCATAAAAAAATCTAGATTTTGACAATTTATAATCATACACTTGGCACGAAAACAACCAAATAATCTTTATTTAAATCATTGATTTGCCGGTGATTATAATTGGAACCGCAAGCTTACATCATTCAAAACAAAATGAAGGATACGATCTGGTCGTAATCGGTGGGTCCTTGAGCTGCGCCTACTTGATGTCAAAGGCTGAACCTAAAACAAAATAAAGGATACGACCTGGTTGTGATCGGCAGGTCCTTGGGTGAAGCTACTTGATGCCAAAGGCTATGAAGCCAATAAATTCCCAATTTAGTATGATTGAACAAATAAACAATTGTCCTTACATTTATTATTAAAATGATAAAATCCAATAACCAACCATAAATGGATATTAAGAACAAAATCTGATTTGATGACCAAAAAACTAGTCCAATAGGCCGTTTTTTTTTGGGTTTTAGGAGGTAATGGTACACATAAAATCACTAGAAAAATATTACTGACAAGTGTCGTTTGAAGTCTTTTCTTTATCATATCATGTTATATCTATATCTCTTCTTTTAATTCCAATGAGCAACAACATTCATTGCACATTAAGCATTAAATTGATAAATCAAAAGACAATGGGTACCCAAAGATAATCAATTATAGAAGACCAAGTCCAACAATGTATAAATTATATCTCTGTTCTCTCTGCCATTGCTTCCGGTTTCAAGGTTCATGATGACTTCTAAAATTGCTTGGATTGATTAAGCTCCCGCTGGAAGGGAATGTGTATCTAGAATTCGTTTTACAGGTTATTACAGATTTATTTTTTTGATAAAGAACAATTGTTGACTATGGTATTGTTTCTTTATTAAAAGTTGTAGAATTTGTTTACATGTCAACCCTCGTGTATAAATGTTTTTCTTTTAACTAGTTGAGTTGCGAACGCAATAAGACAGCTATTGAAGGAATCGGAGTACGTTTTTTTTTTTTGGGTCCTTACATGGGACAGTGGAGTTTAGAATGTTAACAAATAAAGCCAAGTATTGTTATTTTAAAGCTATTAGCTAAATTGACATATCTATATATACACACGTGCTAATAAATTAAAGCATTGAATTGAAGGTATCAAAGTATTGTTATTGTAAAGCTATTGGCCATATAGATTTATCAACTTGGCTAAAACTTATCCATTTTCTTTTAAACTAACCATTGCATTTTCTATGAATTGTCCCTTTATGTATTCCCACTTCATCTTTCTCAATCTCCCTTTGTCTCTCAAAAATGTCTCTGAACAATCTCATGGCAATCCTTTGTTTTGTCCTCGCTGTTGCTAGCTTCGGCTACATGTCTGCAGAAATATGTGGAGACTCACTGTTTTTCGAACCCAACGGTACTTACGATACAAACCGTCGGCTCGTTCTTTCAACTCTTGCTTTCGACGTCAGTTCTAATGACGGCTTCTACAATGTTACCGTCGGTGAAGGCCCTGAAAGAATCTATGCCATGGGAATGTGCGTCCCAGGGATTGAACCACATATATGTTCCTTTTGTATCAAATCCGCGTCTGATTGGATACTTACACACTGTCCCAACCAGACCGACTCATACGACTGGAGCCCCCAAAAGACTCTCTGTCATATTCGTTATTCCAACAGCTCATTTTACGACAAGATTGATCTTGAGCCGAGCCAGGCAGAGTACTATTCTGGAGATATCCCTGGGAACGTAACAGAGTTTAACATAATATGGGAAGATGTCATGAAGCGTATGATTGTCGCGGCTTCCTCTTCAACTCATGGGTCGCCTGCATGCATGCATTATGCGGCCAGTATAACTCCTTTGACAGGTCTCACTTTTCTTAGTATATATGCGCTGATGCAGTGTATTCCTGGGATATCTTCGGGGGACTGCGAAAAATGTCTTCTTGAAAATGTCCGTAGGCAACAAGAATGCTGCAGTAAGAACATAGGAAGTGCTGTTAGGAGACCAGTCTGCTTTTCCCGGTCTTCTACTTCTCCGTTTTACGGTGCTTTTGATAACATAACACTGTCTCCACCTCTACAAAGCCCTCAAAGCTCTCCAACCATACCTCCTCGAGTCCGGGTGATCTGCCCAATTCAACTAAGAAGAAAGGTATGATTGGATAATAACTCTTCATATATATATTGTAAACAATCTTCTAAGAAACTATAAATTGAAGCCTTGGAAGGGATTCAAACTCCATATAGTATTTTCCTTTGAGAATCTTTGAAATGGATTCAGACTCCATACGTACTCCATATAGTATTTTCCTTTAATTATCGGTGATTCGTATATGCCTTATCCTCTCCTGAATCTGAAAAGGACCTTTGATTCTGATTTTCAGCTTTACTTGTCAAACCAAAAACGTGATTTGCATTTTGCTAGTGCAGATACCATCTCGAGGGGAACTTTAATCGCAATTGTAGCCGTAGCAGCAATAATCGTGGCACTGCTTGCTCTAATATGTGTTTATTGCAAGAGAAGAAAATCAGGCAAAACAACAAAACTCAAATGTGAGAAACTTTATACTAATAACATATATATATATATATATATATATTACACACACACCATTCCTTCCAGCATGATAAAAAAACATATCCTTTGTTGTAGATGATGATGATAGCATAAGTCAGCAGTCACTGCAGTTTGATTTTAAGACACTCGAAGCTGCAACAGAATATTTTTCGGGCAAGAACAAAATCGGTCAAGGTGGATTTGGTGAAGTTTACAAGGTATGAGTTCTCTCTATACACTTCTGAATTGTTTATTTCTCTCCTAAACTCTAAATGAAACTCTAAATGAACACTGTCATGCGGGTGATGAAACCATATATATTGTAGGGTACATTACCAAATGGAACTGAAATTGCGGTGAAGAGGTTATCAAGAACTTCAGGACAAGGCTTGAAAGAGTTCAAGAATGAGGTTGTTGTTGTGGCAAAGCTTCAGCATAGAAATCTTGTTAGAATTCATGGGTTTTTTCTGGAAGGAGAAGAGCAGATGCTTGTCTATGAGTTTGTACCCAACAAAAGCCTCGATTATTTCCTCTTTGGTCTGTAAGCGTTCTAAGATATTTTTCTCCATCTTGAAATATGGAATTGAGGTTAATCGCTTAAGGGATGATTGTACAGACCCGGTGCAACAAGTCCAGCTGGACTGGACAAGACGGTACACTATTGTAGGAGGGATCGCTCGAGGGATTCTATATCTTCATCACGATTCAAGGATCACAATCATACACCGTGATCTCAAAGCAAGCAACATCCTTCTAGATGCTGATATGAATCCAAAAATCGCGGATTTTGGCATGGCAAGGATTTTTGGGATGGATGAAACACGAGCCGATACTAGCAAGATAGCTGGAACCTTGTAAGTGTAGAGTACTCCTTATAAACTGAACTTTGATGAACCTTTTGATCACTCAAGTCATTGTGTTTTGTCTAGTGGTTACATGGCTCCCGAGTATGCAATGCACGGTCAACTCTCCTTGAAAGCTGATGTCTATAGCTTCGGAGTGTTGGTTCTTGAGATCATAAGTGGCAAGAGGAATAGTAGTTTCTATCAGACTGATGGATCTGCTGGCAATTTGGTCACACATGTTAGTACCTTTTAGTTTCTTTATCACTAGGATAAAATATTATGGACTCTATACTTATCTAATGATTCATATATTAATGTTAGGTTTGGAAACTATGGAGAAAAGGTTTGGCTTTACAACTCTTAGACCCAACTTTGGGAGAGAATTATCAGAGTGATGAAGTTACTAGATGCATCCATATCGCACTTTTCTGTGTTCAAGAAAATCCTGAAGATCGTCCAATGATGTCTACAATCATCTTGCTACTCACTAGTAGCACAATCACTTTACAGGTCCCTCGTTCACCTGGATTTTTCTTCCAAAGTAGCCGTGACCGAGGTTCAGAAGCGGAGGGCTCAAACTCGTATGGAAAACCAGTTTCTTGTTCTATCAATGATGCATCGATTACAGTTTTAGAACCTCGTTGAAGATGATATTATATATTCTTCTGTTGAATTTGATGATTCTAGAGACTCTTGTGTGTTTAAATGTTTGTTTAATGATATAAAACAGAGGGATTTGGTTTGTATATAACCAAAACAGGTTATTTGCTAAACCGGTATTACATAAAACCCAAACCGAAGCTATTTATTAAGTTTAGTTGCCTCGTTCGAATTCCATCTTGCGTTTCTTCAGTTTAGGTTTTGGTCACTTGGGGTTTCGCTTTCTGATCCTATTCTGGCTTGGGATCCAAGAAATTTCACTATCTTCCAGATTCGATGGCTCAATGGGCGATGGGAATAGGGTTGCATATGTTCCCAATGGGTCATATGACTCAAACCATTCCGTTTCCCTCTCTGCTGTTGTGTCCAATGTCATGGCTCATAATGGCTACTACATTGCTACGATTGGTTAGGGTCTCGATTAAGTGTGTATGTAATGGGAATATTTGTGTCGGGAGTTATTACAGAGTTTTTTCACAATCGTCTTGGCAACAGAATCACTCTACTATAGGATTAGAAACTTGGAATCAGGTCTATCTTTGATCTTTACTCAGTCCTCGGATTCTACTTTAACAATTTGTTGGATATTGTCTCGTTTTGCTAGTAGATTTTGTCACTTGCAGGTTTGCAAACGAGGATTGATAACTACGATTTTGATTATTTATTAAAGCCGAAGAAAATGTACATCCCTACCTCTTTTATAAATGATTTTTTTTCTTAAACTACTTGAGTTGAAAACGTAATAAGACGGCGATTGATGGTTAGGATTATTTTTTTGGTTCTTTACTTGGAGCATTTTTTTAGTTGAGAATGTAAAAGTAAAGCTTATTATGTATTGAAGGTATGAAAGTATTGTTATTATAAAGCTACTAAAATTTACACATGTCCATAAACTAAAGCATTGTATTCATGTGTTCCTAAATCCTACTTGATATCTCTCTTTTTCTCACTGTCTCAAAAAATGTGTCTGAACAATCTCATGCCAATCCTCTGTTTCATCTTTGCAGTGAGGTTTTGCATCGTGTCTGCACAAAAATGCAGGGAGTCGCTATATTTCATACCAAACGGTACTTATGATACAAACCGTCGACTAATCCTCTCAACTCTGTCTTCAGACATCGGTTATCGAAACTTCTACTGAAGGCCCTGAAAGTATCTCTGTCATGGGCCTATGTATCCCAGGGACTGAATCAAAGGTCTGTTCAAACTGTATCGAAGGTGCATCGGTCGCTTTAATACAGAAATGTCAGAATGAGACCGATTCATTCCAGTGGAGAGGTGACAAGACACTGTTTTTCTCGTTACTCCAACCACACGTTTTTCGATTCCATGGATCTAGAGCCTATCGAATCAGGGATCAATAGTAAAGATCTCACAGGGAATGTTACAGAGTTTAACAGAATTTGGGAGGATTTCATGTTTCGTAGGATCGCAGCAGCTTCTTCCTCAACCCCTGGTTCGCTTGCACAAAGGCATTACGCGGCCGATGTTACTCGTTTGACAGGTTTCCAAGATATATATGCGCTAATTCAGTGTATTCACGGGATAACTTCACGGGACTGTGAAACCTGCTTTAAAGCAAATGTCCATTTTTACCAGAACTGTTGCAGTGGGAAACAAGGAGGATCCATTCAGAGGCCGTCTTCCATTTTCAGATGGGATCTCTATGCGTATTTTGGTGCTTTCTTCAATAAAAGTTCGTTACCTCCTCCAAGTCCTCAAGGCCTTCCAGTTTCATCCATACCTCCCCCAGATGGTAGGTAAAATGAACCCATAAAACAGATTCAGACTCCAGATGATATTTTCTTTTCTTTAATCATCAGTGAGCTGGAAATGACCTCTATATCTCGATATCGCCTTTCTGGTCATAACAATTTGAACTTTTTTTGCAGGTGGCAAAAACTTCCCCCATAGTGGGGATTGTTGTGCCAGCAATAAGCTTACTACTGCTTATTCTAGGATTTGTTGTTTATTGCAAGAAGATGAAGAAGAAAAATAGAAAACTATACAAACCAATGAAACTTGAAAGTGAGTTACTTTTATCTATTTTCTAAAGAATATAGATACTTCCTGCATAATAACACCACACATCCACTGTGCAGCTGATGATTCAAATCCGCTGCAGTATGATCTGAAGACAATTGAAGCCACAACAGATAATTTTTCAGTCAACAACAAATTTGGTGAAGGTGGATTTGGTGTAGTTTACAAGGTATGAGTTTTCTACATTCCTGATTTGCTTAATTGCAATGTCGTCATGAGAACGATGAAGCCATTTATATATATTGGATTGTAGGGTACATTTCCAAATGGAGCTGAAGCTGCGGTTAAGAGACTATCGATAACTTCAACACAAGGCTTGCAAGAGTTCAAGAACGAGGTCAATGTTGTGGGAAAGCTTCAGCATAATAATCTTGTTAAGCTTCTTGGGTATTGCATGGAAGGAGAAGAGAAGATACTCGTCTATGAGTTTTTGTCCAAAAAAAGCCTTGATTTGTTCCTTTTTGGTTTGTTTATATTCCAAATTCCCAGCTTTGTGTACCTGCCTACAGTTTGTGATGATTCTTTATCCTTGACTAAATTGACTAATATATTGATACGCAGACGATATAAATCAGCTATGGCTGGACTGGACCACACGCTACAATATCATTGAAGGGATTGCTCGAGGAATTCTATATCTTCATCAAGATTCATGCCTCAGAGTATACACCATGATCTGAAAGCAAGCAACATCCTTCTAGATGCTGCTATGAAACCCAAAATCGCAGACTTTGGCCTGGCAAAGATTTTCGCAATGGAACAATCTCGAGTCGAGACTAGCACAATAGCAGGACCCTTGTAAGTGGAGTCCTGAAATTTTCTTCACACGTAAACTCAAGTCTTGCTTCCATGTATTTTCTAGTAGCTACAGGCCTCCCGAATATATGAACCATGGTCAGTTTTCCATGGAGTCTGATGTCTATATATGGCTTTGGAGTCTTGGTTCTTGAGATCATAAGCGGCAATACGAGTAGTAGCTTCTACCGGATTGATGATACTGATTGCAATTTGGGCACATATGTGAGGGCTTTAAGTTTCAATTCCTTGTTCTATTGGTGATGATGTTTCTGCTACTTTTATGTAGATCCTCATTGAAGGTGATTGATATTTTTATTTGATTTGAGTTCAAGTGATGCTTGTTTACTGTATATATTGTGTGACTTCAATATGAATGTGAATACTTACTTATGAAATCAGAGGGATTCAGGACTCATAATACTACCAAGTACCAACTAACTGATTGTATATTATCTTGTTTGTTTCTACTGAGTGTCCATAAACTGTTTGTAGATTTTGTCACTTGCGGGTTTAGAACGGCTGGCGATTGTCAACTACGTTATTGTTTCTTTCTTCAAGCCGAATGGTTCGTCCGCAACATCTACCTTGATCATAATAAGAAAGTTATTGAAGGTATCATCGTATTATTGTTTCAGTTCATGGTGGCTTCTTTATTGTTCCAATTGATTATTAAGGTCATGATGGAGTGTATCATGAAATGGGATTGCACGGACAATTGTAGGCCGTTCGATGTTCTCCACAATTTTCTTGACGCTCAGAAGTAACAGTATCACTCTACCATCGGATTGGAAACTTGGAATCAGGTCACTCTTTGATTCTTTATATTTCGTTTTGTCTCATTCGGTTCTGTTTAGTGTCACTCTAGTGTTTGTTGAGTTTATCACTTGCGGATTTGTAAATGACAATTGCCAACTATAATATTGTTTCTTTATTAAAGTCGAAAGATATATGTACATGTCTACACTCGTTTATGAATGTTTTCTTTTTAATCTAGTTGAGTTTAGAACGTAATAAGACAATAGCCATTAAAGGTATCATAGTATTATTGTTTTGTTTCTTTACATGGATCAGTGTTGGTTGAAAAATTGTAAAACCAAGCCTATGAAGGTATCAAAGTATTGTTACATAGCGAAATTAATTTGGCTAAAATTTACTCTTACTTATAAACTAAAGCATTGCATTCATATACTCCCACATCATACCTCTCTATTTCTGTCTCAAAAATGTGTGTGAACAATCTTATGCCAATCCTCTGTTTTTTCTTTACCGTGTCTGCACAAATATGTGGGAACTCACAGTTTTCAGCCCCAATATAACTTACGATACAAACCTTCGTGTCATTCTCTCAACTCTTGCTTCTGAAGTCAGTTCATAATCTTCTTGACAGAATCAGTTTGCCATGGAAATAGAAACTTGGAACTAGGTCGTCAATCTTTGATCTTTGGTCTCTTCGGATTCTACTTTATATTTTGTTGGATATTGTCTCGTACCTTCTGCATAATGTCCATTTATTGTTTAATGTCAAGCAGGTTTGGAAACGGCCATTGTCAACGATGATATTGTTTCTTTATTTAAGTTAGAAAGGGCTATTGTCATCGATAATATCATAATATTGTTTTGGTTGAGAACGAAATAAGATAACTTTTGAATTTTTCAAAAGTATTATTGTTTTCGTTTTTTTTTTTCCTCCGTCTATTATTATTGTTTTGGTTCTTTATATGGATCACTTTGGTTGAAAATATAAAATTAAAGCATTTTGAAAGTATCAAAGTGTTGTTATTATAAAGCTACTTGCCGAAATTTATTTGTCAATTAGGATTAAATTTACACACTTCCTTATCGATTTAACCATTTCATTCATATGTTCTTAGCTTCCATCTCTCGAAAATGTGTCAGAAGAATCTCTTGTCAATCATGTGTTTTGTCTTTGCAGTGAGCTTTTGCGTCGTGTCTGCACAAATTTGTGGGGAATCTCTGCTTTTAAAACCCAATGGCACTTATAATACAAACCGTCTTCTCATCCTGTCGACTCTTGCTTTCAACGTTAGTTCTCAAGACGGCTTCTACAGCGGTTCAGTTGGTGAAGGCATTGAAAGAATCTATGCCTTGGGCCTCTGTATACCAGGGACTGATCCAAAGATCTGTTCAGATTGTATCCAATCTGCGTCTATTGGTTTATTACAGAACTGTCTAAACCATACTGATTCCTTTGACTGGAGAGGTGACAGCTGGAGAGGTGACAAAACGCTCTGTTTTGTTCGTTACTCGAACCGCTTGTTTTTCGACTCCATGGAACTAGAGCCGAGCAAAGGCGAGTATAATAATGCAGATATCACTGGGAACGTTACAGAGTTTAACAGAATATGGGAGGAATTCATGGAACGTATGATAGCGGCAGCTTCCTCTTCAACTTCTGGGTCGCCTATACGCAGGCATTATGCGGCTGGTATGACCCCTTGGACTCGTTTCCTTAATATATACGCTCTGATGATGTGTATTCCTGGGATATCTTCAAAGGAATGTGACGCCTGTCTTCGAGCAAATGTTCGTATGTTCCAACAATGCTGCAGTGGGAAGCAAGGGGCAGGCATTGAGAGGCCGGTCTGCTATTTCCGGTGGGATCTGTATATGTTTCTTGGTGCATTCGACAACATAACATCTTCGCCACCTCCTCAAATCATTCAAGGCCCTCAGTCCATGCCTCCCCTTGGTGATCTGCCCAACTCAACCAAGAAAGGTATGATTGTATAAGCTTATTTCATTCAGTGAACTGTAAAATAAAGCCTTGAAACGGATTGAAACTCCACATGGTATTTTCCTTTAAGAACCCTTGAAACAGATTCAGACTCCAGATGATATTTTTCTTTCTTTAATCATCAGTGATTTGTTTATATCTTATCTGCTCCTGAATCTGGAAAAGACCGCTATATCTCGTTTCAGGCCATACCAATTTGGATTTCTTTTGCAGGTGGCAAAAACTTTCCTATATGGGGGATTATTGTGCCAGCAATAATCTTGCTACTGCTTCTTCTAGGATTTGTTGTTTATTGCAAGAAGATGAAGAAGAAGACGAGAAAATCATTCAACTAGTGAAACATGGAAGTGAGTTTTATCCATTTTCTAGAGAATATTATATATATACATATACTTCCTGCATAATAACACACATCCACTATGCAGCTGATGATGTTATCCCAAGTTCACATCCGCTGCAGTATGATCTTAAGACAATTGAAGAGGCAACTGATAAGTTTTCAAGTAACAACAAACTCGGTGAAGGTGGATTTGGTGTAGTTTACAAGGTATGAGTACCTTCCTGATTTGCTTAATTGCAATGTCGTCATAGAGCAATGAAGCCATATATATATATTGGATTGTAGGGTACATTTCCAAATGGAACTGAAGCTGCGGTTAAGAGACTATCGATAACTTCAAGACAAGGCTTGCAAGAGTTCAAGAACGAGGTCATTGTTGCGGGAAAGCTTCAGCATAATAATCTTGTTAAGCTTCTTGGGTATTGCATGGAAGGAGAAGAGAAGATACTCGTCTATGAGTTTTTGTCCAACAAAAGCCTTGATTTGTTCCTTTTTGGTTTGTTTACATTCCAAATTCCCAGCTTTGTGTACCTGCCTACAGTTTTATCCTTGACTAAATTGACTAATATATTGATACACAGACGATATAAATCAGCTACAGCTGGACTGGACCACACGCTACAATATCATTGAAGGGATTGCTCGAGGAATTCTATATCTTCATCAAGATTCACGCCTCAAAGTCATACACCGTGATCTGAAAGCAAGCAACATCCTTCTAGATGCTGCTATGAAACACAAAATCGCAGACTTTGGCCTGGCAAAGATTTTCACAATGGAACAATGTCGAGCCGAAACTAGCAAAATAGCAGGAACCTTGTAAGTGGAGTCCTGAAATTTTATGAACCTTTTTTTCCCTCACCTGTAAACTCAAGTCTTGCTTACATGTATTGTCTAGCGGCTACATACCTCCTGAGTATATGAATCATGGTCAGTTCTCCATGGAGTCTGATGTCTATGGCTTTGGAGTCTTGGTTCTTGAGATCATAAGCGGCAATACGAGTAGTAGGTTGTACCAGATTGATGATACCGATTGCAATTTGGGTACATATGTGAGTACTTTTGGTTTCCTTCCACTATGGTCAAATGTTTAAGAAGAACTGTTTATTCATTTAATCATACATTAATGTTAGGCTTGGAAACTGTGGAGAAAAGATTCGGCTTTAACACTCGTGGACCCGACTTTTGGAGAGAACTATCAGATCGAACAAGTCACTCGATGCATTCATATGGCACTTCTATGTGTTCAAGCTGATCCTTCAAAGCGTCCAAAATTGTTTCAAATCATCTCAATGCTCACTACTAGCGAAATCAGCCAGGCAGTGCCTTGTGAACCTGGATTTTTTGCACATAGTAGAAGCTGAGGGCTTGAAGTTTCAATTCCTTTCTATTGATGATGATGTTTCTGCTACTTTTTTTTATATCCACATTGAAGGTGTATTTTTATTTGATTTGATTTCAAGTGATGCTTCTTTACTGTATATACAGATTGTGTGACTTTCAATAAAAATGTGAATATTTACTTATGGAACATGATTGTGAGTATGTGTATATGTTTTATTGATGAAATCAGAGTGATTTCGTCAGAAGGTTTCAATGTACCAACTGATTGTATGTTAGCAAAACCGGTTCTTTACTAAACCGGTATTATATAACTTTTCAAACCAATTTTAAACGGTCTCCATTCCGCGCTTGTTGTTTCAGCTTTTGGAATTCTGATTCTTGATTTGTTACTTAAAAGACGATGGAAATAAGGGTTGCCTCTGTTCGCTAACCCTAATATCTTCATTGAGTGGTTATTTTCTTGTTACCTTGTTCCATCCAATCAGTTCTCGGAGATTCTAAAGCGTGAATACGAACTCTTTACATCAATGGTACAAATGAGACAAATTGTGGCCTTGTCCACTCTGCCATTGCTTCCAGTGTCACGGCTCGTGATGGCTTCTACAATGCTCCAATTGATTAAGAAACACGGTTTGAATCTTTATCTGAAACAAGACATAAGTTAACATCATTTGGACTGTACTTTAGAATCTAAGATTGGTCAATTGGTGCTGTTTGTGAAGCCACCTAACCAGAAATTAAATTGGTCTGTATGATTTAGTAAATAGATAGATATAGAGAAGATTTCAACAGTTATACTTTGTAAAATACAACAAAACATAGTACAAGATGGGAAAAATATTAAGGAAACACATAGGGATTAATTTGGATTAAGCAAAAGCAAAAGCAAATCAAATAGGTGGTGGCATAATGGTAATACAAGGGGGTTGGTTCCCTTATGCCATGGGTTCAATTTCTATTTGGTACGGAGATTTATTCTTTAAATCAGAATATCTAAAGTCTGACTCCAGAAGACTGGAGGAGATTAAGTCTAAAACTCCTACAGTTTATCAGAAAAAAAAAAGCAAAAGCAAAAGCATAGATTTTTTTTATTTTGTTCATTACAATATATTTTTTTATATCTTTTAAGAAAACAGTGAAGATGAACCTCGACATCTCAGTGATCTTTCACATCCTCGTGTGTACGGATTCGCCAGTTGTTTGGGAGGATATGCGCCAAGAGACCATTGCGATTTGGGAGGACATGCGCCACCATGCGAACAATTGGATTTGGGAGGACAAACGCCATGAGAACATTCCGATTTGGGAGTATATTTCCCATGAGGACGTTTCTGTGGGATACCGCCACTGCTTAATCCTGGATAGCCAAGATATTTTACAGCTGATACGTTCATGTTGCTTCTAAACACACATGCTATGAATATTGCTACGAGCATAAACCTAATTGTTCCTTTCAAATTTCTCATGATTTGTGCTTTTTTTTGTGTGTGTGTGATAGTGTGTATTTGTGTATCTGGATAGCTTTTATTAGTAAAATAGAGTTTACTTTTCGATACCTACTATGTATTAAAAGGGTAACTGTTTTTGAATAAAACCTGTTTTTGTTAAAAGGCTTACCTGTAATATGTAGTTAGTTTCATGATATGCCAATAGAAATTAGTCAAATAGGTAGATATAATTAGATTAGGAAATGATACAATTAGCTTTCAAATTAAACATATTTTTACTTTTTTCTCCCCTTGTGGAATTATATCAACCAAAGATTTTCTTCCATCTTTGTAAAAATATTGACTTTTTTTTTTTAAGAAGTTATTACTCTTTCTCAAAAAAATTAATTATTGATACAATAAAATGACATTGTTTTTTCTTTCAGCTATTCTCAAATGTCAAACCTAGGAAATAGTGTTTCACGACAAGAACAAAATGTCGGTCAAATCTTAAATTTTAATCACGCGCATATCGTGAAACATAATCTAATTTATAGACTACAGTGAACGAATTTTATGTAGGGAAATCCATACATATCAAAAGTGTTATGCTTGTTGAATAATATGAAGGGGAATTTTATTTGTTAGGTGCATTGTGTCATGAAATTATTTGTAATAGTCTTATGAAAAGTTCGATGATGTCTTTCCTTTTTTTTCCTTACAATGGGATATGTGAAATTGACAAATAGAAAAATAAGCCTATCGATTTTTTAAATAAACTACTAAATATATGGATTCCAAAATAGTTAATGAATTTTGTCAAATATGCCACAAAATAAATTTCTCATTTCTAGAAAACCACTTTTGAACCTGCTTTTTACAAAATGGAATTTTCTGATGGCATGAAAGGTATCTCTTCCCAAAATGTCATGAATACAGTTGTGCAGATGACAAGGAAGTGACCTATATGGTGTACGCGATAGGTATTTAATAACGTAAATTGAACTGACATTTAACGAGGACAAAGTGGTTGGTGATAGATCTAGGTTAAAAAAGTTGGGTCCGGATAAAAGGAAGAAAATATGTTGTCTATAGACTATAGTTATCTACTTATTTGTGAAGTATGAATACACAAATTTTTGGGAGAAGATGGTGTCTATAGTTAAAGATCCGAGGACAAAAAACAGAAGTGGACAACTCGATGCAGAGACGTAGACAACGGTGTAACATTTGTGGAATGGAAAGCTAGTGAAATATATACAGTAAAATCTCTATAAATTAATACTCAATAAACTAATATTTCGATAAATCAATAATTTTTTCTATTTTTAAATTGATAACTTGACCCAAATATCATCTCTATAAATTAATATATATAATAAATTAATAAAATATTGTAAAATACATTGGTCCTAATGCTATTAATTTATAGAGGTTTTACTGTATGTGGACATCAAACAGGCCAACCTTGATAATTGGTGGGCCGCATGCCACCAAATTTGTGAGCCTATTAATTGATAAGTTAAAAAAAAAGGAGAAAATCGAACCTCCAACCTTTTACTTCTACACGAAAGATAGTGACCAACACTTCAAATAACAGTTTCATAAAAAATTCAGTCAAACATTAACTTATTATAAAAGAAAGCTTCAAGCATGAGTTCGGCCCGATTGTACTCATGGCCGGTCCTAACAACAAAAGCAAATTGACATGGACATGACTTGTGAGATAACTTAATGGACATGATATATGCAAGGAAAAAGATAGAAGTTAACGATTTGGTGCAGAGACGTGGAAATTAAATTGGGTTGTATGATTTATGGTATCTCATCCATTCTCTCGCTATCTTTTGTTAGATATCCAACTTTGTTTCGTTCGGCTCCATCTACGTATTACTATTTTAAAAGTTAATTTTCGATTCTGATGTATTAATTGGTATGAATGGAAAACCCGAATTGTCTTGTAAACGTATGTTTAGGGTTGAAAAGTATTTTTGTTGACTTCCATTGCTACTATTGACTCCACTAACGTCTCTAACTTTATGGTTCGGACATTGACTTCCTCTGTTTTTTGTTTTTTAGTTTGATTTTGTAGAATACAGTAACATAACAGAGAAATTTCAAACCATTTCACAATCTACTTGCTTAATTTTCCTCAACCATCTCTTTCAATCTCTTCTTGATGCAATTTAAAGTGTAGTGGTTCAGCATAAAGTCTATGTCTTTCCGTCTTTTAGGGTCCGGACAATTCAACCAACCTGTCAAATTTTTCATTTTTTCTCCATGAAAAATCTTCAAAGTATATGATGCTTACCTTCTAGCTTCTAAAATCTAAACACAAGTCTTTAATTGTTCTGATCTTGAGAGAATGAAGTTGTGACAAAGCTTCAGCATAGAAATCTTGTTAGGCTTTTAGGATTTTGTATGGAAGGAGAAGAAAATATACTCGTCTATGAGTTTGTACCCAACAAAAGCCTCGACTACTTCTTGTTTGGTATGATATGAGCATAAGTAATAGTTATTAAGTTCTGAGTAGTCCTTATTGTCTAGCTAATGATTTATATTTTGGCAATGTACAGATCCTGGAAATCAAGGAGAACTAGACTGTACAATATTATTGGAGGGATTGCTCGAGGAAATTCTATAATCTTCATCAAGATTCAAGGCTTACAATCATACACCGTGATCTCAAAGCGAGTAATATTCTCTTAGATGCTGATATGAACCCCAAAATTGCAGATTTTGGCACAGCGAGGATTCTCGGAGTTGATCAAAGTCAAGCCAACACGGGAAGAATCGTTGGAACATAGTAAACTTTCTATCATAGATTGACTAAAAAAAACTCTGTTTAGTAGTTGCTGCTAAAATAGTGTTTCTTTATTTGCAGTGGTTATATGTCTCCAGAATATGCAATGGGCAGTCATTTCTCCATGAAATCTGATGTCTATAGCTTTGGAATATTGATTCTAGGGATTATAAGTGGCAAAAATAACCGTAGTTTATACCACATTGATGATTCTGGTGGGAGTTTGGTCACACATGTGAGTATAATCTTTCAAGTTACATGAGTGTGTATGATTAAGCCAAAAGATATTAATTTAACTGATCACTTGTGTATAGGCTTGGAGGCTTTGGAGAAACGGGTCACCATTAGAACTTGTGGATCCTACCACAGGAGAGAGTTACCAAAGTATTGAGGCTACTAGATGCATCCATATTGCATTATTATGTATTCAAGAAGATCCTGCAGATCGTCCAACGTTACCAGCGATCATCCTCATGTTTACTAGTAGCACAACCACTTAACCTGTGCCTCGATCACCCGTATTTTTCGTCTCAAGCCGGCGTAAATCGGACCCTGACGGTTTGGAGTCTACCCAATCCACAACCAGGTCTATCCCTTGTTCTATCAATGATGTAACGATTTCAGATCTAGCTCCTCGTTGATGATACTATGGAAGTAGTATCAACAATCTTCTCTTGTTCTTGTCACTTCGCTTCTTTATAAGACATTTGAACAAAATATATGTCATTTACTTGTACTATTTGAATCTTTTATCACTGGTGAATTGTGAAGGCATCTAACCGGAAATCAAATTGGATTGTATGATTTTAACCGGTATCTATTTACTAAAACCACTGAAACAGAACCAAAATTATTGTTTGATCAATCTCTCTTCAATTTGGGCATAATTTTTTGTGCTTGCTGGAGGATTAAAGATTTAAAGTTTTCGTTTTGGAATGTAATTTTAGGATTCTGATGTGTAGGTTTTGTATGAATTGAAAACAATTTATACGTAAATTTCGGTTATTTATTTCTTTAAGTTTCTTTTGTTGACTTCCATTACAGTTATTGACACCAAACTTTATTTGTTGACTCCATTAGTGATTCAATTCTTAAATTTTATGTTTCTGTCAGCAAATTCCTCTGTTTTTTTTTTGATTTTCTGTAAATCTAATGAGTATATAGTAACATAACATGGAATTTCCTTCATCCATCTTTTTCTAAATGTTCTTAGTATGAGTCAAAGTGTATGTATGGGTCCATATTGTCGGTGAAGATAATACCTTCCATCATTATCAATTCTTATGGGTCTCTTTATCTTGTCTTTTTGTTGCTTTTTTCTTTTTTTTTTTTTTTTTTTTTTAAAGGTTAGGCAAAGTCAACGAATCTGTCAAAATTTTCATCTTTTCGCCATGGATAATCTTCTCAGATAAAATCCACATAGTATTTGAAGTTGACATTCTAACTTCTAACATCTAAACACAAACCTTTTGGTTCTGATCTTGAGAGAATGAATCTCAAGACTTCAATTTTACCAATCTTCTTGTTTTGCCTCATAATCTTAGATTCTGTTTCTGCACAAGAAATCTGCTTCAATGGATTCTTTAAACCCAATAGTACTTACGACTTAAACCGTCGTCAAATCCTCTCTTCTCTTTCTTCTAATGTCACAACTCACAATGGATTCTTCAACTCCTCCATCGGCCAAGATCCCAACAGAATCTTCATCATTGCCATGTGTATACCTGGGACAAAACCAGAGACTTGTTCAAAATGCATCAAAGGCGCAGCAGACGGTTTACTACAGAGCTGTCGTAACCAAACAGAAGCTTATACATGGCCAGATTGTTGTATGGTACGTTATTCCAACATTTCATTCTCTGGATCGCTCCTTATGGAACCGTCTGAGACACTTTACAATACCGGAGATATCGAAGATACCGATGCTAATTTGACAATGTTTGATAGAATCTGGGAAGAGTTGATGCTGCGTACAATAACTGCAGCTTCATTGAGTAGTAATGAATCATTTGGACAAAAGTACTTTGCAGCTGAAGTTGCTTCATTGACAGCTTTCAGAACTATATACGCGATGATGCAATGTACACCGGATGTTTCTTCGAGAGATTGTGATTTTTGTTTGAAGCAAAGTGTTGGTGATTATGAGTCATGTTGTCGTCGTAAACAAGGTGGTGCTGTTATAAGACCGAGTTGCTTTATCCGGTGGGATTTGTATCCTTATGCTGGAGCTTTTGAGAATGTTACATTGCCACCACCTCCACCGCAGTCTTTACCTCCACCACCACTTTCTTTGGCTCCTCCGATAAGCGATCGCGAAAATACACCCCCCCAAAGGTAAACTTCATTATCTGATTTTGTAACAAGAATCTGTTAAAGCCTGAAATGTATCACTCATTTGCGATGATTTGCGGTTTGTGCAGACGGGAAATCAATTTCAACAGGGGTTATTGTGGCTATTGTTGTCCCTACCGTCACTATCTTGGTACTACTTCTTGTAGGATTTGTGGTTTGTAGGAGAAGGAAATCATACAAATCAACTGATATTCAAGGTTGGTTGGTTACTTTCCCACTAATAGATTGCATATAAATTCTGGAAAATTAGATGTTGAGTAAGCATTTTTCACTTTCTTTGTGAAGCTGGTGATGAGATCACAAGATTCACAACAACACACTCACTGCAATTTAGTTTTAAGATGATTGAAGCTGCAACTGATAAGTTTTCCGAGAGTAACATGATCGGGCGAGGTGGATTTGGTGAAGTTTACAGGGTATTGAGTTCTTTCTCTGTCTGGTTTGCTACTTCTCTATATGAAGTTGAATCAATGCAGTGTTAAAGTAAAGTAGGTATGGTGTTTGATTCTTCTTATGTTTATAGGGAACACTTTCGACTGGAACTGAAGTAGCGGTGAAGAGACTGTCGAAAACATCAGGACAAGGAGCGCAAGAGTTCAAGAATGAGGCTGTTCTTGTGACAAAGCTTCAGCATAGGAATCTAGTTAAACTTCTTGGATTTTGTTTGGAAGGAGAAGAAAAAATACTTGTCTACGAGTTTGTACCAAATAAAAGCCTCGACTATTTCCTGTTCGGTACGATATGAGCTTAAATACTTATAAGTTCTGAGGAGTCCTTATTGTAGGTTCTATTTGATGTATATTTGCAATGTACAGACCCTGCAAAGCAAGGAGAACTAGATTGGAAAAAACGATACAACATTATTGGAGGGATTGCTCGAGGAATTCTATATCTTCATCAAGATTCACGGCTTACGATCATACACCGTGATCTCAAAGCTAGCAACATTCTCTTAGATGCCGATATGAACCCCAAAATTGCAGATTTTGGCATGGCGAGGATTTTTGGAGTTGATCAAAGTCAAGCTAACACAAGAAGAATCGTCGGAACATAGTAAAGTTTTTTCTCTTAGTTAACTCTGTTTGGTGGTTGCTTTTAGGCTAAAAGTGAATCTTTATTTTGCAGTGGTTATATGTCTCCAGAGTATGCAATGCGTGGTCATTTCTCCATGAAATCTGATGTCTATAGCTTTGGAATATTGATTCTAGAGATTATAAGTGGCAAAAAGAACCGTAGTTTCTACCACATTGATGATTCTGGAGGCAATTTAGTCACACATGTGAGTATAATCTTTCAAGTTACATGAGTGTGTATGATTAAGCTACAGGATATGTAATTGAATTGATCACTTGTGTTTAGGCTTGGAGACTTTGGAGAAACGGGTCACCATTAGAACTTGTGGATCCTACCATAGGAGAGAGTTATCAAAGTAATGAGGCTACTAGATGCATTCATATTGCACTATTATGTATTCAAGAAAATCCTGCAGATCGGCCATTGTTACCAGCGATCATCGTGATGCTCACTAGTAGCACAATCACTTTACCTGTGCCTCGAGCGCCCCGATTTGGCTTTAGCAGGGGTGATCTGGACCCTGATGGCTTGG
This sequence comes from Cardamine occulta, assembly GCA_028015245.1. Lineage (NCBI taxonomy): Eukaryota > Viridiplantae > Streptophyta > Magnoliopsida > Brassicales > Brassicaceae > Cardamine > Cardamine occulta. The sequence goes on along the minus strand of CM051393.1, from coordinate 3,167,902 downwards.
AGTCTACCCTATCCACAAGCAGGTCTATTCCTGATTCTACCAATGATGCGTCGATTACAGAATTAGATCCTCGTTGAAGAACTGTAATGAATCCATGGAAGTATATATCTACATACGTTGTTGTTCTTATTTCTGCTCTACTTTTATGAGACATATTAACAGTGTGTATATCATATACTTGTAATTTGCTTACAGATTTTTTACAACAAGAAACATGTTTTGAACCAATATTAGGTAACAAGAATTGGTCTAGCCATAAGATAGCATCATCTTCAATGCGGATAAAAATTGGTGATAGATGCATCATTATCAACACAACACTGAATGGTTTGAACCGACTTGGATTTATCGAGCGGTTCTCTTTCAGGTCTCCAAAGAAAAAGAGAACCTGGTTCCTGAGGCTCTGGTAAAGTGCTTGTGTTGTGGGTTAGCATCATAACTATGGTTGAAAACATTGGACGATGTACATGATCTTCTTGGACACATAATAGTCCGATTTGGATGCATCTAACCACTTCATTCCTATGGTAATTATCTCCAATGGCTGGATCCACGAGTTCTAATGGTGTCCCGTTTCTCCAAAGCCTCCAAGCCTAGAATGATAATCAATCAGTTAACATACACAGCCTTGATCAATATAAAGACTGGTTGCTAAAACTCACATATGTGATCAAGTCATGTGCACTGTCTTCATCTGTTTGGTATAAGCTACGATCCTTCCTGCCGCCAATAATCTCAAGAAATAGTACTCCAAAGCTATGGACATCAGATTTCATGGAGAATAGGTTGCGCATTGCATACTCTGTAGACATGTAACCGCTACAGCAAGGAAAAAAACTTGAGTAAGAAAGCTGGAAAAAGATTCATCAAACATCAACTTAAAGAAAGAACTTACGATCTTCCAACTATTATGCTCGTATTCTCTTGACTTTGCTCTGTTCCAAATATCCTCGCCATCCAAAATCCGCAAGTTTCGGGTTCATATAGATATCCAAGAGTATGTTACTTGCTTTGAGGTTGGAGTGTATGACTGCGAGTCGCGAATCTTGATGAAGATATAGCATCCCTCGAGCTATTCCTTCAATAATCTTGTACCGTATAGCCCAATTTAGCCGACCTTTCTTTGCAGGGTCTGCACAATCCAAGAATTTTACAATCAGCTAATGACATCAAGAACCTATGATCAAAGAAAAAAACTGAATGCAACCGACCAAACAAGAAAAAATCAAGGCTTTTGTTGGGCAGACACTCATAGACAAGTATCCTTTCTTCGCCTTGTAGAAAAAACCCGAGAAGCCTAACTAGATTTCTATGCTGAAGCTTTGCAAGAAGAGTGACCTCAATCTTAAACTCTACTTCACTTAATCCTGATGATTTTGCCAACCTCTTCAACGCAATATCAACTCCATTAAAAAGAGTACCCTATCATACAAAGTGCATCATCGGGTTATATGCATATGTTGGCACAAAATTTATAGAGAAAACCAAACCTCGAGATACTCAACGAAAATAAAAACAATACCTTATAAACGTCACCAAATTCACCTTCACCAAGCTTATTACTCTCTGAAAAACTATGTGTTGCAGCCAGCTGTAATATAATCTCCTGTTACAAAATGAAATTTTTAAGTACTTTGACATTTACAAAACCCAATTTAAGATTTGATCATTTCTTGAATCTTTCTTTACCATCAATTGTAGGTGTTGTATCAGAGCTCTTCCTTGTCCTCATTGCAATAAAACCAATAATGTAAAGCAGAACAGCTACTCCAACTGGTAGACTAAGGGAAACAATTATGGCCATGTAATTTCCACCTTTCCCTGTATTTTTAAAGATCAGATAATGTCACACAAATACCCAAATCTTGAATCAGGTCCAAGATTTTGAAATGGTTCCAATGGGAAAAGGTGAGAAAGAGGTCTAACCAGGTCCCCGAGGAGAAGGAGTTGAAGTGGTGTTACAGTCAAACGTCGTATTGGGACGGTCATGGTATGAGAAAGTAAGGTTTTGAGTAGAAGCCATGAAGCTAGTGAGAAAAGACAAAGGGAATAGGAAGAAGAAGAATGCAGCGTTACAACAACAACAAGAAGCCATGGTTTGGTTAACTTCTCAAGCTTCAAGATTCTTCTCAAGAACAGTAAGTAGTATCTATCAAATTTTAACCAAAAGAAAAAGAGAAAAAAACAAACAAATAATAGTCCCTTTCTGTCTTGGTGTGACGATGATAATAAAGAAGACAAGTCAAAGAAAAATCGTCTTCATTAAATGAGAACTGATGCACATTTTTATGAAAAAAGTTATTGAAAGACAGATTGTTAGTGACAAGACAAGACAGAATCCAAGTGTTTCTGGAAAAGAGATAATCTGAAAAATCATTTGCAAAATGGAATAAACAGGAACCAATCGAAGTTTTTGTTGGTAAGAAACTTGTTGGTGTATTCGAGACAAAATCCAAGAAGCCTAACTAGATTTCTGTGCTGAAGCCTTTGATCAAGAACAATCTTGTTTCTTGAACATCACCTCATCTCTTGTCTGACGACTTCAATAGCCGCTTCACAGCGATATAAGTTTATATAGCAGTGAAGCAGCTATCGAAGTCATCATAACAAGATGAGGTGGAGTGCAAAATCAAGTGTAATGTCATCTCCTGTTTACACAATGAAGAAGTGAGTAGTAAGACAATCTTGAAACCCAATTAATAGATTGGCCATCAATAGAGTCTAATACCATCAAGTGTCCTCATTGCAAGGAAACTAGTAATGGAAAAAACAAGAACAGCTTGGTACACAACGGCTGTGTAACTCCCACCTTACAAGATGAGATAATGGCACACAAACACCAAAATCTAGAATCTGTCAAAACAAGAATAGCATGAATGCGTTAGTGACAGTCATGTTATAAGGCTTTTGAGGGAAGAGGAAGACAATAATAGAACATGGGCCTTGTGTCTTATACCTCTAAGTTGTCTTTCTAGTCTCTATGACTCTATCCATATACTTCCCTACTTGGTCGACAGACGATGGTTGATAAAGACGAAGAGACAATTTATTGATAAAGACAAAGAGACAACTATTGATAAAAGAAAGTTACACAAGACAAGGAGACAACAGTTCCTAAAAAAAAATGGTTAACGAAGACACAGACGACAACTGATGATAAAAAAAAAAAAAAAAAAAAAAAGTACAAGGAAATAAAGTTCTGTGGTTCCATTGACGATAGAGATATATATGCCCATAACCAAAGTCTTAGTTATGTTGTCATAATAAGCTTTACCCGACTTAACTACAAGGTTAATCAAATATTATTCTGGTTTCTTGGTGGCTTCAGGATTGTTGTCAGCGTTTGAGTCATTGGTCTTCAAGGCTTCCTCTGTTGGTTTCTCAGCTTCACGAGGACTGGTCACATTCTTCTCAGTATCCTCATTCTCAATGACTTGGGCAGGTTTTGTAGATTTTGCAGGTTCTATAGTCAGAGTTGATGCCTCATCCCTTGAGGCGTACCAGGAATAGCCACACTTAAGACACTCCAGCTAGATGCAAAAAAACAGAATCACAATGTGATATTCGGATCAATGGATTTACACAGTAAGAGAAGAATATCATGATGTTATATGATGTCCATCTATAACACTACCATCTCTTTTTTTTTTTTTTGGTTTTAGCAAATCGTATTTATCCAAGGATAGATTGTGTATTATGGAAAAGCATAAGAACCTGATAGCGATCTCCATGCCCAGCTTGGATGATATCCCTCAGGCCAACAGTCTGTAAACCGCATCTTGAGCATTTTGCATCAGTCATCTGCATTCGGCACAAACATACGACATTCTCATATGAATTCCCGAACTGAAATCAAACAAACTAAATAAAAAGTTCAGTTTTCAGAAATTAAAAGACCTGCATTTGTGGCACATCATCAGGCTCTTTCTCTGTTTCCTCAGCAGTTAGACCCTCCTGAATCCCAGAGAAAACTAACTCTTAAGTCGTTTTAAAATGTAAGATATACTCACTAATATTTTGCTTATTATGGAACAGAGCAACATTCACAATAGATCTGAAATGAAAATCTATGTCAGTGAAATTGAGGAAGGAAGACTGAAGACAAAACAAGTCCTATACCTTTAACTCACTCGGTGACATGTTCAAAATCTTTGCAGGCTCTAACTCTCCATTGAGCAGTCGCCTAGCCAGCAATGCAGTGTTCTGCAGACAAAACAAAATGAAATTACTGTTAAATACTTGAAAGAAAAAATCGCTAAACTGATGTTTACGGCAAACTAAGAACCTCCACAAAGTCTCTCTAATATAGACAAGCATATTATTCTTTAAATGTGAAGTCCAGTAATCAACACTCATATGGCATTCAAATTTACCATGTCACATTAAATTCATGGATCAACTGTCATGAATAAGGAAAAAAGTAATGAGATGGCATGAAAGCAGATTCTAACCTTGAGATTGAAAACCAGTGTTCTCATCTTTTGATTATACTTATGGTAATCCGATGCAAGAGAGGCATGTGAAGCCTTCTCAAGAGCACACACCGGAGTAACAGCAGCATCAGGCCAGAGAAAAGTATCATCCTGTCAAACAGTATTAAAAAGGGTTATTTGGTTATTCCAGCAACTACTGAATTCTTAATATATTTCAGATAACTATGAAGAGGGAGAATGTTTGGAGAATGATGAAAGTGATTGAAACGTTTAGTTAATACCTTTGATGGATTTTCTTGAGATCCATTTTCAGGCTTTGCAGCTTTCTCATCCTGTTCAAGACAGGATCCATCTGAACCCACCTTTGCTTCGTCACCAGCCTGTTTGTCCTCATGGATATAACATATGGGCTGGACTGCCTCCAGAAGCTTTCCCAAGCACTTGTCACGATGAGCATCACCTGTAAGTGCATCAAACATCTCTAAGATAGAATAAATCTCTGGTGAAATACCAGCACCACTTCCAGGCGTCTCAGGTTTTAAAGAGGCATCTTCCTCCTTTCTAACATCAACAAGAGTTATGTTCGGTTTCCGAGAAGATCTTTTAGCCTTCAACAGATTCTCTGAGTCAACAACCGTTTCGTCGGGTTCAAGGTCAGGAAGATCACCCAATCGCAACATCGTCTTTTGGACAAGAACATCGATTTCTTCTTGTTTTGAGTCTTCATAGTCTTTGTCAGTCAGCTTCCACAGCTTCTTTTCAACGGTATCATAAACCTTTCGTACAATAAACCCAGGGTTGTTTTGGCGTTCAGGAAGTTGTTTATGGGCTGGGACAAAATATACCACACACCTATGCATCACAGATTCAGCTGGCACTTCGTCTCGATGGAAACTGTAGAACAGTTCTCGAGTATCACTTGATTGCCAGTTTCCACCACCCTTTTTCTCAGCCTCTTCGGGGCGGTAAAACCATTGTCCCAGAATCATCATGCTTCCATCTTTTGTTTGGTTGATATCCTGTAAAAGAAAAGAAAAAAGCAGATCTTTATTTCGAAACGGATGATACAACAAAAACTAGCAATCAAACACATTATTAATCACACCAATACCTTAATAATCGCAACATATGGCTTCTGGCTTTTGTCCTCAGGAACCAACAACACCGGATCTTCCTACACAACAATGGATTATAAGAGTGGCTATAAGCAAATCGCCTTTAAGATCTCGAGCATTGAGTTAACCAAACTCTATAGGAACACTCATGACAAACCTAATAACCAGATCATCAATCATTGATTCACTACATCATCTTAGATTCTTCATAAACACAGACATCAAAGTTCCTTAAAAACCCTAACTTTCAATGTCCACAAACAATACAACAATGTGCAAAAAATATCAAACTCAATCAAAATCAAAAGCAAAATTCAAAACCCTAGAACCAAGAAACATAACTTACCAGATCATATTTGTTACCATCATACTCAAATTGCAAGAAATGAGTTCTTTTTCCTTTTCCTTTCCCGGTAACATTAACCGATGGCCCAACCGGACACGCATCATCAGGCTTCTCTTCTTCCTCCTCTTCATCAGCCTCCGGAGCCACTTCCTCCTCCTCCTCCTCTGGCTCCTCCATATCCTCATCCATCTCTTTATTTACCTTTCTTTTTCTCTTCCTCTCTGATTCTTTCTCTTCTACATCTTCGTACAGCTTCACCGTCTTACGCTTCCTCCGTTTCCCCACCGTTTCTTCAGGACTCGTCGAGTTTCTTCCCTTAGATCTTGTCACTGGTACATCGTCTTCTTCATCACTAGACACTTGAGCGAACCGCCTAGCCACCACCATTGTTTCTGCTCGCGAGAAATCGGAAAAAAAATTGTAAATTTAAAACAGAATCTGACTTTTATTTTATTTTAATTTTTTTGTTTAATATCAGAAATGGTTTCTCTGCCTCTGCCTATTTATACTGTTTTCAACTTTTCAGTTTTCATCCACCTTTTTCTTTGATTTAGTGAAATTTTCTAGACAATCTAACCTGCGTAAATCTCGTTTATTTTGTTTATTTTTTATCTTTGTAAATGTTACCGTTAATTTTACCCGCGTATTTTATACAGTTACATTTTATTGTAAAATTTTTATGCGGATATAATTTGTATTGCTTAATTATTTTTATCACTTTTTTTGCACACATATGTATTTTATTACTTATTTTTCCAATATTTTTATGAGCAAATTTATATTTTATAAGATGAAATCTTATAAAATTTGAATAATTATTGAACCAAATCTTATATTTTCAATATTTTGGTCAACTACACCATTGGTGCTCACTTATGATTAAAACATTTGTTTTTGGTCAAAGTAAAATTGAATAATTAGTGAATTGCCATGTTTGTAACTTTGTAGAGAGATATGTATTCTCATATAAACTGGAACAAAGACTTTGTGATTTTTCAAAATAAAAGATTAATTAATATACCAAACCATATAATCAAATAGTTTGTACTATTTTAATTTTTATTATAATGAATTTTATTTGTTAATTTAACTCGATGACATTGTACAGTATGATGTCTTTGTAAACTATTATCTCTTAAAATAGTCAAAAACAAATGTTTAACGTATTGGGCCTTGTATCATGTTTTTCTAAACTATTATATTTTAAAGTAGTAAACATAAAATTATGTTTTAAAGTAGTAAAGGTAAAAGATGTTTTAGAAAAGAAAGGCCATAAATCACATTTATGGGCCTGAACTATAATGGGCCGAGATTCTGCTTTGTAAAAACTGATACGTGTTATTGTTAAAAGACACGTGACTTTAAAGATTTAGAGACGTGGCAACACAAGAATCTTTTCTCTTGTAGCAGTATTTCAACGTAGAATAATCTTTTTCGTAGACATCTCCCAAATTTGACACGTGGATGTTTAACCACCGTGAGATTAAAAAAACGAGAAATATCTGGATTATGTATGAATGAATTATTATATACCACATAAACAAATAATAAATTCAAGAAAAAAAAAAATTTAGCGAATCACAATTAACCCAGTTCAAGAAAAAAAACTTTCATCTTTGCCTTCGAGAATTCCAGGTTTCAATCGAAATTCCCTCTCTTTATATTCGATTTGATCTGGGTTTCGTGTGTACATAGATCGATCTTCAAGTTTCTTCATCTGGGTTAGTTTAAATTTCTAGCTTTTAGGGTTTATATACTTGTAAAGTCTCAATCTTTCTAATAGATTTTCTGGTAACTGATCGATTAGGGTTTGGTAAATTTAGCGGTGGGAAAGCTGTTTTGATTCTTGAATTTCGTCTCTTGCAGCTTTCTCACAGGTTTTTGGGATTGTATTAGGGTTTGATAATCATAGATTGGTAGAGATTTGGAATTGAATTAGACGACTTACGAGGTTATTGATTCTGTAATCATGGCGGATGCTATTGGTACTGTATCTTTGGTTGGTCATAGACCTTCGACTGTGAGAATTGCTGTCAAGAATGAATCGAAAATGCAGAGATCACAGAACGTAGTTCGGTTTCCGGTGAAGTTAGATTTCAGTACGAAAGGTGTTGTCTCTGATCTGATGATGCAGAGTGTGAAAAAGAATCGAATGTCGGTGTTTCCGATTAGGGCTCTTGCTATGGAATTGACAAAAGAGATGCCTGCGTTTAAGAAGGATGATAGGTTACCGAAAACTTGGAATTATCTTGATTCGGGTGTTGATGATAAGCCGAGCTTATGGCCTCCTGAGAACAAAGCTGATAAGCCTTCATTGCATAATCCTTTACTTAGGCAAGAACGGATGGGTTGCGGTTGGTTAGGTGCGATATTTGAGTGGGAAGGAGTATTGATTGAAGACAATCCTGAACTTGAGAACCAATCATGGCTGACTTTAGCTCAGGAAGAAGGCAAATCTCCTCCACCAGCTTTTATTCTCAGGCGCATTGAAGGGATGAAAAATGAGCAGGCGATTTCTGAGGTTCTGTGTTGGTCGAGAGATCTTGCTCAAGTGAGAAGGATTGCTAAGCGTAAAGAAGAGATCTTTCAAGCTCTACATGGAGGAGTGTATAGACTAAGAGATGGGTCGCAGGAGTTTGTGAAAGTCTTGATGAATCATAAGATCCCTATGGCTTTGGTATCAACCCGTCCTCGGGAAACTCTAGAGAATGCAGTTGGATCTATAGGTATCCGAAAGTTCTTCAGTGTGATAGTTGCATCAGAAGATGTTCACAGAGGCAAACCAGATCCTGAGATGTTTGTTTACGGAGCACAGCTTCTTGATTTCATACCAGAACGTTGCATCGTGTTTGGAAACTCAAACCAGACCATAGAAGCGGCTCATGATGGGAGGATGAAATGTGTGGCTGTGGCTAGTAAACACCCGATATATGAGCTTGGTGCAGCTGAGCTGGTAGTAAGAAGACTAGACGAGTTAACAATTATCGATTTGAAGAAACTTGCGGATACTGAATTGTCGGAATTCGAACCAGAATTGGAGATGGAAGAAGAAGATGAGCGTGAGCCGCCTTCATCGGCTGTAGCAGTTGATGATACCTTCTGATGGAAGTGATCTCTGTAATATTGTACAGTTTTAAGGATTTGGATTCTTCCTCGTGTAATTCCTATTCACACAATGTTATAGATTCTGTGTATAATTGGAACAGGTTAAACGAGGGATAAATATAAATGTACACTCATACGTATACTCCTAGTTTTAATCTTGTATACGTTATCATTTGATTTTACCATTTTACTATGCAACACAAGATTCAAAAACATCAATAAAGCTCAGTATTTCAGAATTCAAGTTCCTTTATCTCATCATTACACCAATCCTCAGAGAGATATGACCAAGAGAAGTGATGTTGATCTTTGCAAATCCTGCAATCTTGAGTACATCTGATGAGTTTCTCAAGCTTCTGAGTTGAGACTTTAACAAAATAGTCATTAAGCACCATGTCATGATACAGATCCGAGTATTTGCAATGTGAAAGATTAAGGATCATGAGGTTTTTGAGGCCTGTGATTAGTGACAAAACTCCTCTAATCATGACGGAAGAGCATCGCAAACTCAACCTCTTGAGGCTTTGGAGGTAACGCACGATTTCCTCAGCATTGTCTTATTGCAAATAACCTAAATATTTGAACTTTGTAAGGTTACTACAGTTTTCTCCCACGGTTTGAAACTCGAATTTCCCGGTGTATCCATGAGCTATGATTAGTGTTTTAAGATTCTTACATTGACTGAACACAAAACGAAATGAATTCTTGGTTTAATGACACCAGGCTGGTAAAACAAGTTTAAGATGAGATTTTACCTCTTAGCAGCGAACATGAGATCCTCCTTTAGTATATAGGAATTGAAGTTAAAGAACAAATTCTTTGGGGCCATGCGGCTCAACTTGGTGATATCAATCAATAGATCCATGAGACTTAGGCGTAAGACACTAAAGTCAATGAAAACTTTGATGATCTTGATCAAGCAGTTTCTAAGACTTGGGCCTTCTTCTACTTCTTCGTCTACCCGGTGCTTGTACTAGACGATTGGTCGTACTATATCCTTCATCAGCCATATGATTGGGAAATCTACTTGTTGGAGCTTGGTGAGGTCGACGGTGTTCCAAAGAGTTTTGTTGTGAGAGGCAAGGAACCAAGAGATGCATACGCGTGAAGCTCCCATGGTTATGTCCATTACATCGAGTTAATCGAAAATAATGGTAAGTATGTCTCTGTGCAAAGTTTCCCATTTTGAAACTCCTTCTGAGTTGTCTTCCTTGTCCATCACGTTATGAGATGTATCGATAAGACAAGGATAACGTTGAATTCTGAGAATGTCCGTTAACTAAGCTTTCACAAAGTTGTTGAATTCTTGAAGAATGCTCGAATTTATGGGAAAATAGCTTCCTCTTTTTGGATTTTTGTTGTTTTTTATTGCTTTTACCAAAGCAAAAGGTGAGGAATAAGTCAATAACAAACGATGATTCTTATTTATAGTTCACGAGCAAGTGACTTAATAGGAACACTAAGCAAAACTAGGAAAAGGAAAATAAAAGAACTCCTAACCGACTAAGGACCTTAGCTTGTTCCATTAGAATTTGCGATGCATCATGTTACACTACATATATACAAAAAGACAACAAAAAAATGGTTGAAAACATTTTAAATAGATATATTCTTGAATATACAAAAGAAAGAAAAGACTGAATTGCCAAACAAAAGAACAATAAGTCAATTTGATACTGAATTAGCAGATTCTTAACTAGCCCTACAGATTTTTATATTTGAAACTTCCAAGTCAAGAAGCCATATGATACACGGGCTCGAGTTTCTTCATCCAAATTTCTCTAATTATATTTTCTTGGGACTTAGCTTTGATGCCATTACACATCTTGTAATGGCATTGGTTTATATGTATAGCTAATAAGAGCAATGAATATATAAAAAATGGAGATAGTGAAATAAAATCAGATAAATTGTTCAAAAACAATCAACAAAGCTTTTCAAAATATCAGAATTCAAGTTCATTTATCTCATCGTTTCGCCAATTCTTCTGAAAAGAAAGATGAGGCTCAAACACTTTAGGTCCCTCTTCGCAGACCTTACAATCGTATTGTGAACATATAATAAGTTTTTCAAGCTTCTGAGTGGTGGGTTGTACAAGACGGTCATTAAAATAATGTATCGTTCTAGGACTCATATCCAACTCTGGCGAATACAACTCTTTGCAATGTGACAGATTTAGAATCGTGAGGTTTTGTAGGCGTTTGATTAGCCATATAACTCCTTTAATGCTGACAGAAGAGCATCGCAAACTTAACCTCTTGATGCTCTGGAGGTAACACACGATTTCCTTCGCATAGTATTCTTGAAAAGTACCCAAATATTTCAAGTTGGTGAGGTTTTTACAGTTCTCTCCCACGATTTGAAACTCGAATAGTATCCCTGTGAGAAAGTGATCTTGAACGATGATCAGTGTTTTAAGATTCTTCCATTGACTGAACGCAAACCTACATGACTTCTCGGTGCTATCAAACCAGATAGGTAAAACAAGCTTCTCTATATTTTTCAACCTGGGAAACAAAAAACAAAGGAGGTATGAGACACTCGCCAAACACAAATCTGGTTTTTAAGATTTATTAGATTTACCTCTCAGCAGCAAACTTGAGCTCTTTCTCTTTTATATAGGAATGAAAGTTAAAGAACAAATTCTTAGGGACCTTGCCACTCAAGTTACTGATCTTAATCAATAGTTTCAAGAGACTGATGCCTTCTTCTACTCCATGAGTGTCATACAAGTACCAAGAGGGGGTCTTAGTCAAAGGAAATTCTTCTTCTACTTCATTGTCGACTTGGTGTTTGTAGAAGAGGATTGGTCTTCCTTTTTGATGGAGCTTGGCTAGGTCGACGGTGTTCCAAAGAGTTTTGTTGTGAGAGGCAAGGAACCAAGAGGTGCATACGTGTGAAGCTCCCATGGTAATGTCCATTACATTGAGTTTATTGAATATAATGACAAGTATGTCTCTGTGCAAATTTTCCCAATTTGAAACTCCTTTTGAGCTGTCTACCTTCTCCATCACGTTATGACGTTGCCCTGTTAACGTTGAATTCTGATAACGCAAGGCTAACGTTGAATTCTGAGAATCCCTGTTAACTAAGCCTTCACAAAGTCAATAAATTCTTAAAGAATGCTCGGATTTATGAAAAAAAAAAAAGTTGAAAACATTATAGATAAATACTCAGAATATAGGAGATATATGCAAATCGTATCTCCATATTCGTAATATAGTAGAATATACTCTCTGTATATACTTTAGTACCCCTAGTAACAGTATCTAGCTAAATCTAACTGTCTCTCTTAGCTGTAAATATACTTGTACTCGATCTATGATCAGATTATTTCAATACAATATATCTTCTACACTCTATATTGAATTTCACGTTAAGAGAACAAAAGAAAAAGAGGACGGAATTTTCAAACAAAAGAAATAACATTGAATTGGAAAGCAGATTGATCTCTCTCTTTAGCAAACAAAGGATAGTTTAATGGGGAATTTTTTTACCTTTGCAGATTCTTTTAGACGAAAATAGCTTTAAAGATTTTAATTACAGGTATTCCAAATTTCCAAGTCAAGAAGCCATATGATTCAGGCTCGAGTTTCTTCACCCACAAGTTGCTACATTTTCTGGCTCTGTTCTATATAACTTTTTTCCATTATCTTTGTAGAAATTTCTCAAGTTGGGTTTTCCATTTATTTACTAGCTAAATTTACTTAATTGCCTTTTCTTAGGACTTACCTTTGATATGCAAGATTTCAGAGCTTTAGCAATAAAAAGAAACCCATGATTAGTAAAATAAAACATAGATTATCTTACAACCAATATTGTGATAACAAAAAGAATACTATAAATTTGTGTAATTCTTGAGTTTTTTACCCTAGAGCTTGGGGTCTAGTGGCCAACCTAAGTTCCTTCCAAAGGACGGAGATGTATAGGCTTCGGCCTTGCACTTCACGGTTCTCGAAAAGAAATGTGTAGTTCTTGAGTGTTTTGTATTAAGGATATAGTTAGAAGTTGTGATTGAAACTAGCTTGTGCCTAAATGCTCACCGTTAATATATAAACAGGGATGTAATCTCTTTAATCAATTAACGTATATTCACACAAATCCTCTCTGGTATAAGATCATTGATACCTACACCTAATAACCTTTAGCCATAGTTTCTATTCATCTCTATTTTCAAACTTTTTTTTCCTCCACTTGAAATACAAACTATGCTCTTCAAAAACGTCAAGATAAGTTGATCTATAGTACTAGTGACTTGTAAGAGTGAATTGTGTATATTATTCAATGTGAAAAACCTCTTTATATATATAGATGTTTGTACAATACATTAGAAAGAGAATATTACAATAATAATGAAGAGCATTATTATAAGGATGTGATGAGAATAACATATTTTTAAATATATTATTTCCTTATACTCCCCCTCAAGATCAAGCCGGTGATGGAGTGAAAGCGGAAGTGACGGTTTGAGCTTAACCATAGATAAAGGTGCAATCGATTGTAGTCAAGAAGTATTAAGCTTGAACCAGCAGTTGGACGGATTTACCGTAGTATGCCGGTTGTGACACTTAAATAAATAAATAAACACCTTGAAGAAGAGAACACATGTATGTGTAGGGTGAAACGAATTAAATCGTTTGGAAGCATATAGCTTAAGAGAAATCTTGGGTGACGTAAACAAATGATCAACTTGGATCATGGATGACATTTGTCGTGCTGAAGCATATAGTTTTGAAGAAGTCATAAATGACTTGACTGTATATCCATTTAGGAGTGACAACGAGGAAAAAAAAAACATGAAAGAAGCGCTATGGCTTTAAATTTCAAAATAATGTATTTATTACTAAATATTTATTGTTTTCTTAATGTCAATTGTTTAGAAAATCAATTTTTTTGAAACAAAGAGAATATCTAATACTCCATTTGTTCCTTATTAATTTTATTTCTAGTATTTTCACACATTTTAATAAAACATATTAAAGTTGCATCATTTTTTGTGAATATTAATTTACTATAACTTTGAACCAATAGTATTCTATTTTTTTTTTTTTTTGAAATTTACAATTCATCATCAATAACTCATAAAGATATATTGAAAATAGAGAAATTGTAATTTTTAAAACAAATTTTTTTTCTAGAAATATAATTAATAAGAAACAGAGGGAGTATCAATTTTGGAAGCCTGCATCCTCTTCTATCCTTTATTCTCTCTTCTCTATTGTCTTGTCTCGTCTCTTCTCTTCTCACCATCTCAGCTTCATAGCTTATCAATATCGCTGCCTATACTGTAACAATCCGCTTGTAAGCACTCCAAAAACAGACTGGCTAAACCTGAAATGTGGGACTTGTGACGGTACCTTTTGCCATCGATGCGGTCAAGGACCCCATTTTCCCGCATTTAGTATTGAAAGTGAAAAATGGCGGGGGAGAGGACGAGCAGCTTGAGTAAAATCACTTGTTCTGTTCTATAATCCTATGGTACAATCTTTTTCATATTTATCTTTTATTTAATATTCTTATGATGTGTTTTCCACTTATTTTAAGCCAATTGATTTGATTTCGATTTTATATGGGAAAACAGATGTTTGGAATCTATGATTATTACATAGTTTGGCTGCTAAAAACGGATTAAAACAGTTGGAGTAAACAACAAGTCCCAAAGATACTTGAGAACTCAGTTTATTACAGTATTGGTAATACAATACTATGAGCTTTTTATTTGACTAATAATGTCTCATACTTATGCTTAAGCAGTCACTCCCAACAGTTTCTTCAGGTCCTTCTGCAATTGTAGATAAACATTGAACAACGATTTAACAAGCAGTTAGAAACTGTGTGTCTAAATCAAAACCAAAGAGTATGATAACATATGTGAGAGGTATTTACCTCAATGCTGAGAGGAGAAGTAGTTGGCGCATATCGGTCGACCACATTCCCATCTTTGTTAACCAAGAACTTGGAAAAGTTCCACTTGATGCCGTCTCCAAAAAGCCCGCCTTTGCTTGATTTCAGAAACTTGTAGATTGGGGCAGCGTTGTCACCGTTCACATCAACCTGTGTATTACATAGTGCAAAGGTAGAATCAAGTCCAAGTAGAGAAATAATAACCGAAAAGTAACAAGTTTATGATCTTAACAATGATTCACTCGTACAATAAGAGCTTGACCTATTTGCTTCAGTCTGAAACAAGAGCCATCCCATTTTCAATGAAGAAGTTTTTAGTTTACACTATATGATCCAAATATGATTCACTAATAGTCTAATACTATAAGAGCTTGCAACATTCTCACATATCATGTCTGAATGAATCTGAGATAGTAGGCAACTGGAAAGTGTTAACTCATCTCACATGCTCTACTCGAACAATGCGAAAAACTAGAAAACTGAAGATAGTAACTTCTTCAGTCAAAAGGGGTGATTCTTAATAGCTTAAGATGGTAAATAAGACTGAATTGGGAAGAAGACTAATTAACTTCTTGAAATAAACTAAACCACTGAATTTAATCTAGTACCTTGTCGAAGATCGGGTACTCAGCCTTGAAACGAGTACAAGCAAACTGAAGAATCTCTTCATTGGTACCAGGTTCTTGATTCCCAAACTGATTACATGGGAACGCAAGAATCTCAAACCCTGAAACCAAAATTGTAACCATTAAACAAACACAATCATAACTTATGATTACAAAACAAACAACTAGTAACAAAATTATACCATGGTCTTTGTACTTCTGATACAGCTGCGCAAGCTCAGTATAGTTTGAATTGGTCAAGCCACTGTACGAAAAACAAAAGATTCAAACACCAAAGAAACTAGTCACTAACCAATGAACAAACCTATGATTACAAATCAAAGTTCTATGTGTTACAAAATTGAAAATTTACCACTGGGAAGCAACGTTCACAATTAAGAGAACCTTTCCCTTGTAGGTGCTTAGATCAACATCGTTACCCTTAGCATCCTGAAAAAAATAAGAAATTCAAAACAATATTTTCCAATTTAGACTCAAATCGTTCATATTCAGATCCTAACATCATCATACAGAAATTTTCAATATGATCAAAGAACGAAGTAATGAACGAACCTAATCAATTACATAGATCGAACAGCTTAACTACAGATTGAGAAACAGAAATCAAACCTTGACGGTGAAATCGTGAACAGATTTGGATTCGGAAGTAGCAGCCATCGAATGTTCCGACCTAGAAATTTTAGCTCCCGTTGTAAAGATTGGAAGAGAAATAATCTGATGAGAATTGAAAAGTGGTTTCGCAGAATCGAATTTAGTGAACGACGATGATGATGATGATGATGATGAAGAAACTCGAATGAGACGATTGGTTCTTAAATAGAGAAGTCGAATTGAGGATCTAAACATTTGCAAGTAAGATTCTTTTCCCAAAAAAAATGAGATATTTATGAGAGTCAAAATATCACAATTTTGTTAGCGAATGGAATAGACACGTGGATGTTTTAGAGGATGCCACGTTGGAGACTCGTCGGAACACTATGTGAACACTAAAGATATATTCTCGGACTTGTTTATTTCGGCCTTCTGGATAAGTTCCAACATTGGGCCTAAAACTTAATCTATAAGTTAATTACTTTATATGAATAATTCAAGCTTTTTTAGTCGAATAATTTTGTAAAAAGAAAATGTGTGTTGTTATATTGGAGTTGTTCTCTTATGAGAAGATAAGTTAATGGCTTGTTAGACAAATCTAGAAGCTTACAGAAAAAAAAGACTACATGAAGACAAACAGTCGACTCGTTTTCTAGTATAGAACCATTTGGGAATCTTGGACACATTGATACCTTTTGCGATTCGTAATGAAAAACGAAATATGGTAATTAATAACATAATTAATACACACAAAAATGATTCTTTTGAATCCTAGTTTATATCACCAACGCAATTATAGAAATGTTAAAATTCTGAAATTATGTTACATTCCCCCAAATGGTAACTGATCATCCAACTTAAAAAAAAAACACTAATCATCCAACAACATTGGCAGTAATGAAAAAATAGAGAAATTTTTAAAAAATTTCATGCTAGGGACAACTTTGTATATATATATTTAACTTCAGTCGATTTGTACATTTAACTAGGAAAATAGTTAATATTGTTTGCATGTACTTCAATACAATCTGACAAAACGTCTAATTTTTTTTAAGTGAGTCTAAAACTTGTAGAGGGGATCAATATGTTAATTTAGCTAAAATTAATATAATTGTATAATAAAAATACACTAAACCTAAAAAATTTATGGGTGTCATTTGCCACCCCTAGTACTACCTCCCTCCGCCACTGACAATAACATAAACTACTTCAAGCCAGGCTTAAAGCATACTGTCCGTTCGAGCAGGCAACCGGCGGAAGAAGTTAACCGGAACAGAAGGAAGCCGGTGCCGGAACCTCGGATGTCTCATCATGAAGAAACCAGCCAACGCTACAACAATCTGAATAGGTGTTATGAAGAAAACAATGGCCGCAAGAAAGCAAAATATAACAAATATCGCGGTCGCACGTGGATCCCTCCAACTTAAAAGTGCTTGAAAACGTTCTCCTTGCGTTGCAAGATCTCCGATCACAGTCTGAATCCTCCCGGCCACGCTTCTAAGCCGGTCATACCTTAACCGCACCAAGTCAGGGTTTCTAGTGGTTGGAAATGTGTCAAACTCTTCGTCAAGCTCGTCTGCGTGGACCGCCTCAGCTTGGGAGATTTTCGTGTTCATGTGTGGGGGATAACGTGGTCTAAACCGGTAGTTCCAGAGTCCGATAAGAAACATATAGAGAAACATCGTTGGTAGGATCAGTTCCGGGAGACAAACAAGCATTAGAAACAGAACATGAACTAAAACGGTCGTGATGGGGTTTCTCCACGAGCAAATATCAGAAAACCATTTTCCAACCGCAATAACACCGGAGAAAACTGTCATCATCCGGAAGAAATTGGCTTTGCTCTTACGCATACTCCACAAATGTGAATCTGTGTCTGACATAAACTCAATGATCTCTTTCCGTAGAGGAGGCTCTGCTCTGCCTAGACGTGCAGCTACTATATTCACCGCTTGGTGGCGAAGCATGTCTTGTTGCATAACCGAGAAGGGCCTAACATAATGCATTTTGGGCAAAAGCGGTTTCGAGTATTGGTAAAGCATGTTTGCGAATGAGATACATGTGAACCTCACTGCCATATGCAACTCGCCCATTTTCTTCACCCCAGTAGGGTGAAGAACGAGCAGCGGATAAGAATGCGTGTAGATCCGTCCAGTCTCTAACGTAGACAACCTTATTCGGATCTTCCCAATCTTCACATCTCTGTTTCCTTTTTCCCCAAGCTGTCCGTTATCGAATACACCAACAGTTAAAACCGTAGCTGGATCAAATACTTCCCAAGTATATTGCTCGTTATACTTGGGACACAAGTTATCCACCATTGTCCTTGTTCTAACCCATTTTTGGCCGTATTTACCAACACAGAATGTGTCAGAGGTTCCTCTGCCTTCTCTTGTTTTCATGGGGTGAAGTCCAACAGCGTTCAAGATCCCGAGCTCGAGAACTCCAATCGGTTGTCTCCAAAGCGGCCTTGCAGATGGGCGTAGATCGCTACTATAGTGGGTCGACTCATCCAAAACATGATATCCTCCTTCAAGACAAACTCGGAGATGAATCCTCATAGAGAACTTTTCTCTCTTAAGCTGATCCACATCTACAACAACTGGTCTCTCCAAATTATACCTATCAAAACACATTTTATTAAAATCATGTACATAAAATTTTCAAGTTCTATATATTCTGTCTAGTATACATTACCAGCGTGCATGTATCATATGGTCATCAGCTCGCTTCTCTACCATGTTCAAAGGAATGTAAGTACGGCCAACTATCTCGTCTTTTCCGGGAGCCACTCGGTCCTCGACTGTGAGAACCAAGTGATCTTCAAAAGGCTCTGCAACAACAAACAAAAAGTCTTCATTCCATACGGCACCAAGGGTTCGAGCTTGGCACGGTCTGGTCTTCATAACTTGGTTTCCTAGCTGTGCTTTTACGTAAACATCCGGGAACCTAGTTTTGTCTGTCGGAATCAAATCTTGCGCTGCTATCACATTCACACGCACGTACCATAGACGAGGCGCATGATAGACCTATATTCATTAACAAAACAATTACACAAAGAATCAAATTATTTGCTTCAAATTCAATCAAACCGGAGTAAAATGATATAGTATCAATTATATTTTAAACATAAACTATAATCTACATTGAGTTTACATGTTAAAAAATTTTGTAAGAAAGAAATTAAACATTATTATCAAATATTTTTGATAATTTGCAAACATGCAATTGAACACATTCTTTCTTTTCATATTCGTTTGGTGTGTGCGCTTATTCACCCTAAATATTTTTGGTTTTATTTGAAAATAAACCGAAAAAAAAAGAATTGAGATCCTCGTACCTTTGAACGTAGAACAGCAGAGACAGCTGGAGTACAATCAACAGGCATTGCAGCATCAGAATGCCATGCATCGGAGAAAGCTTCATCAGCTTGTGTACCGATCCAAACAGCGAGCATTAACTCACCTTTAATCTTCTCTCCTTTCTTATCCTCTAATCTATACCATTGTGGAGCAAGAGGACTATTCGGAGGCACACGAAGAGGAACATCGTTAATGTCAAACCGAACAAACCCGACATAATCATCTTTCAAAAGATCTTTGTCCTTAACCACTACTTCCAACACTGAAGCTTGCATTCGCTCTTTCGCGAATGCAAACACTTGGTTCCATTCCGGATGTTGTCTTTTTTCAAAATGTCTTGTGATTCCTTTGTAGTTCCCTATTTTAACCTACAAAACAAAATGTTTTAGAAAAAAAAATTCTTGATTTGAATAAAATTATTTATAAGACATCACTTAGTTTAATAATTACCTCGACGAAAGGATCAACACTTCCTGTTATATCCATTATAGGAAGCTCACGAGCTTTGACAACGCGGACGTAGAGGAAATACATTCTCTCGACAAGATCATAAGTACTTGTAGCGGTTTTGTCTTTGTGTATAACACGCCCACCAACCACTCTTCCACCACCGAGATTCGGACTTGTTTCCTTAAGTGCAAAATCCGCAGGCTGAGCTGAAGCAATAGAATGCGCATGGACTAGCTTCGAAGGCGGTGGTGGTTCGGGTCTCATTTCGTCTGCTTGGTGCTTTGGCACATAATGGTGATGATGTTCGTTATGATGATCGTGTTCAGCGGCTGAGGAAGAAGATTGATTAGGCCCTTGTGGATGCTGATGTTGATGTTCTTGAGTATTGTTTGGAAGATGGTAAAAGACATGTCGTTTGTCAGATCTATGTTCTACCTTCATTGCTGAAACTATCACAAAAAATTAAAATAAATTCCAAGTAAAGCACACTGTGTTGTTCTAAAACAATTAATCATAACAAGTCGATATGAGCATATATACCATACCAAACCAAACCAAACTTTTAAATCTAAAATAATTTTGTTTTATTTTGTTTAAATCTAAATTTTTTCATAACTTTTTTTATTATTGTTATTTTCTGTATAATAAACCTGATCCAAATCAAACAAAAACCGAAATTTAGTGTAAATTAAATCAAATTGAATAAACTGAAAACAAGAAAAAAAAATCATATTTTAAACTTTGATTTCAATTTCCATTTTTGGGCTATGCTTCCAGAGATTTTTAGTTTTCCGCCGGCATCTTTAATTCCATAACGTATCCTTTCACGTTTTACTAATAGTAAACTCAGATGAAAAAAAAAAAAACTTTGATTTCAATTCTCATAACCCAAAATATCTTAACTAAATCGATGTCATACCCCAAATAACAAATGGTATTAGAGATGAGGCTAATACCTGTTGGTAGTGTCGGATCTAGATTGTGATGATTAGAAGCAGCAGAGGATTTTAAAGAAGCATCGTCGGTTATGTAAACTTTCAAGCCGAGCTCACCTCTCACACGAGAGAAGATCCCACGTTTCTCCATAGGAAAATGAAGAACAACAGCATCACAATGAGGAACAAAAGAGGTCCCTGAAAGAGATACCTTGCCAAGGAAGGAACGTCCATTAGTAGATCTGTTGTGACTAAAAGCTTGAGCTTCAAGAGTAAGATAGTGAAGACGAGATGGATCTGAAATGTTAAAGAAGAAACTCTCGTTCCAAACCGGGTTTAAGTCTCTGTCTTTGATCGTTGTTCGGTGCTTCTGACCATCGAAGTAAAGCTCGACGAAAGCGTTTGATGTTCCTTGCCCATCTTTTGGGAAGAGATTGTGTGCTCCGATCACGTCTACACCGAGTTTTAGATTGCTCATCATCATGACCGTTGATCTTGTTGTACTTAAAACGATTGTTGTTATGATAAAGACTCACATTGATATGAACAAGGAGACTTACAGTAGAATCAAGCTCACAACTTCAATTTTGATGAAGGTTCTTGAAATTATATACTATACATTATAATATTATTTGCACATGCATTCATTAATATATGTGTATATAGGTTGTGGAGAAACTTAAATAATTTATGGAAAGACCAACTTAGATTTCAAGTAAGGGTGGACAAAGTTTCTTGGAATTTTCTTAAATGTTTCTCATCTTGAAAAAAATCAGATTATCGTATGCATCTACAATAATACATTATCATAAATTAATATGATATGGTACCCCTTAACATATTGACAAGATTTATATAAATAGGATATTATGATTAATAAGAAATTGAATATAAAACTAGAAAAGTAACAAGAACAAAAAGAATACACTATTGTATATATACTATATAGGAATATATAAAAAGGTCAACTCTGTGCCCTCTTTTCTTGATTGGGTGAGATGAATTCAGGGAAAAATATGAAAAAACCGTATACTATCTCAACGTAAATACTGACGCGTATACAAGAGTTCATGCATGCCCATATATAACTAAGAATTAATTTGATCCCTTATGTAAGGTAACGATCACGATCCTGAAAAAACGCTTATATCACATGAGTTTGTTTGACTAATTAGAATTGAGCTCATAGCTATTAAGACTAACTACGTTTCCCCAGTGCATGATATGATAGTTTAATTGTCAAAACTAGTCCTGGATCCAGAAAAGTTTGGACGAAAATAATGAAACTTTCAAAAGGTAAGAGTTAACATCGTAGGAAACATATTTTCTCTTTACCAAAAATAAAATAAAATAAAAAAGTCATGCCGTTTAATTAAAATGGAAGTATTTTGTGAAGAAATATTCAATTAAGATTTAAGACTTGATCAGTGATAAAATTCTCTTTGGATTCTCCGTTGACTTCATCGCTACTACTTGTTCTGATCACTTGCTTTCTAGAGGAAATAAACGAAAAAGCACATGGGCTAAATACATGTGACAGTTTTATTAACATAAACATGCAATGCACGACGTTTATAATCTACAAAACAGCGTAACGTTCTTTTTTCTAGCTCCATAACATCGTGCTGTCTTTATCCATGATTATTGACTATTGTCGGAGAAATGTCAACGTTCTATCGAATCAGCAATTCTCTGAAAACAGAGCCAACTGAAATTCTCAATCCTAAAGAATTTGAGAAATTAGGTTTGTTTTATCTCATTTCTTTGTTCAAATACTTAGCTTACAATTTTCAATTGCTGTTTTCTGATATTTGGGGTTTATATTCGTAACTGTAGTTGAAAATTACAGTGTCATATGTTGAATCGATGCTAATGGTATAAGAATTTAAGTTTGTATTAGGACTAGTTTGCTCTGCTATTCAAAAACCAAAATCATGTGTATTTTCTAAGGAAGAAGCTTTTGTAATTACCCACTTTTGCAAATTTCTGCTATGTTCTTGGTGATTTGTGTCAAAAGAGAAACATTTTTAATTAGGAAAAGTCCGTAAAAATGAGCTTAAGTTAAAAAAATTGAAGTAGTTTTGGATTAATGAAGATATGGTCTTTATGATTGATAAGTAGGAAGTTGATGTGTGGTATTATGAAGTTCCTTTGAATGTTTTTTTGCTTTAGAAATGGAAGCAAATAGAGAGAAATATGCTGCTGATATATCTTCCATAAAGGAAGCTCATGAACGTATTAAGCCTTATATACACAGAACTCCGGTTTTAACATCTGAATCATTGAATTCAATTGCCGGAAGAAGCTTGTTCTTTAAGTGTGAGTGCTTTCAGAAAGGGTGAGTTTTACTACTTACTAATGCTTTTCTCTGTGAAGTTTCTTATCCAATATCGATCATTTTACTTGTCTGTTTTATTGCGAAACAAGTGGAGCTTTCAAATTCCGTGGAGCATGCAATGCGGTTTTGTCACTTGATGCTGAACAAGCAACCAAAGGAGTTGTAACACACAGCAGGTTTTGTAAGATTTTTGTTTCCATACTATGAAAGATCAATGCTTTAATGTTTACTAAGTAATGCTTAGTTAGTTGATAATATTGTGCTCATTAGTCCCTTACTGTTTTGAATTTCTACTACCAGTGGAAACCATGCTGCTGCATTGTCTTTGGCTGCAAAGATTCAGGGAATCCCAGCATATATTGTTGTACCAAAAGGTGCTCCAAAGTGTAAAGTTGATAATGTGATCCGTTATGGTGGTAATGTTATATGGAGTGAATCAACAATGTCTTCTAGAGAAGAAGTAGCTTCAAAGGTTTTGCAGGAAACAGATTCAGTTCTCATCCATCCATATAATGATGGACGCATTATAAGGTATTTTGCTATTTCGATATCCGTGTTTCATATGTATGTTACTCACTAAAACTTGAGTGGCTCATTAATACAACAAGGAAACTAAATCCTCCAAAATTTTAAGTTATTTCATTAGGATAAACACTATGCAATAGGTAACTTCTTTGTATAAATTTGAGCTTCGCTGTTCTTTTATGAGATAAGTTTTCTGCCATAAATGCGTTATGCATGAAACTGCTAACTAATATTTACTAAACGTTTGGGTTGTGGTTCTTTTAACAGTGGCCAGGGCACAATTGCATTGGAACTGCTAGAGCAAATCCAAGAGATTGATACTATAGTTGTGCCAATAAGCGGTGGTGGTTTGATATCTGGTGTGGCACTTGCTGCCAAATCTATTAAGCCTAGCATCCGCATTATAGCTGCTGAACCCAAAGGAGCTGATGATGCGGCTCAGTCTAAGGTCGCTGGTAGAATCATCACTTTGTCTAAGACTAATACAATAGCAGATGGTCTTCGAGCTTCTCTTGGAGATTTAACATGGTAATTTAATTCCTACTCTTATAGGATTCATGTCTATGAAACATAAAATGGTTCAAAATCTGTATCATTCCTTCTAAAAACATTGTTTTGTATTAGGCCGGTCGTGAGAGATCTAGTAGACGATGTGGTAACCTTGGACGATTGCAAAATAATCGAAGCCATGGGAATGTGCTATGAGATACTTAAGGTATCTGTTGAACCAAGTGGAGCCATTGGCCTAGCAGCAGTTTTATCAAAGAGTTTCCGTAACAATCCTTGTTGGCATGATTGCAAAAGCATAGGGATTGTACTCTCTGGAGGTAATGTTGATTTGGGCTCTCTGTGGGATTCATATAAGTGCTCAAAGTAAACATCTTTGTTTATTGCATTGTTTTTCATTTAAGGGACATCTTTATTTATTGCATTTGTTTCACTGCTTCTTGTTAATTGTGATTTAGGCTGGCAATGCTACTAACAATCTATGTTTCTCAATGGATATAAAAATAAAGTGACGACAATCACATCTTGGTCCGTTCTTGTTATTATTATAATTGATGCTAAGGTTCTCACTAGCCTAGGGCAAAACACCCAAACGAACGGACCCGAAAAATATGATTCGGATTGGGTTCGATTATGCTCATT
>CM051393.1:3117923-3142923 GCA_028015245.1 Cardamine occulta | reverse complement strand
TTATCTGATAGGTTCTTGAACCCATAGATCCGTGGGTATCGGTTTGGTTTCGGGTATTACCCAAAAACCGATCGGCTACCCGAATACCCAAACCAAATACACTAACACATATAAATGCTTTTGGTATTTTGGTATTTTGGTATTTTGGTATTTTGGTAGGGTCTTTTAGCATATTTAGAGTATTTTGGTATTCAAAGTTGTTATATATTAGGGTATTTTGGTATTGTTAGTGTAGTTTAGATTTCTTTCAAAAACACAATGAATTAAGTGTAGAAAATATTAAGTTTATTTGGAACAAATGAAATTATATATATATATATACACGTATAAACATTAAAAATATTCTATAAAGATAACAAATTTCAAACTAAAAAGACTGCGGAGTAAAATTGAGATTCCATATTTTGAAACATCAATTAATAATTTTGACTTTCTTTCCATATTAACTGAACATACAACTGATTTATAGTCCTTTCTTTTATATCAAATTTTTAAGTTTAGATTTTGATTTTAGAAAGAAATTAATGGGTACAAAACTACAAATATTAAACTTAAAATTAAGTAAACTGAAATCATTTATAATAATAGTTTAAGTTAAAAAATACATTTCAGTTACAATGTAATAAAATAAAGAGAATTTGTCACAAATACCACTATTGTCATATCATTTTCTACAAATACCACTCATTTTTGGCCATTTTCAAAAACGCCACTATGAGGTATATCATTTGAAAAAAATACCTTTAAATAGATAATGATTAATTATTTTGATAAAAATTACATAATTATTTTTAGTAGGAAATTATAGAATTTTGGCGGAAAATTATGAATTCATTTTTTGCGAGAAAATTGCGGAATAAAATTTATGGTGGGAAAATTACGGAATCAAGATTTTGGCGGAAAAATTACGGAATAAAATTTTTGGCGAAAAAATTACGGATCTGTTTTTGGTAGAAAAATTGAAAATTTTTCATTTTTGATAAAAAATTACGGATTTGCATTTTAATGAAAACTACGAAATCAAGTTTTGGAGGAAAAATTACCTTATAAAACCCTTGTATAAATTTTTTATAAAATCCTTATATTAGTAAGGTTCATTAATTCTAGAAAGATATGTTCTTGATTGATTAGTAAGGAGCGTTAAAGGAAGAAATGTGTGTTCTCGCAGCTTGAGCGATTGCTATGTGTTGTTTTGTTTTGTTGATTGTGTGTTTTTGATTGGAATGGGTTAAACATCGCTTAGTCTTGAGTAGGGATGGCTCAAATATGGCTTAGTCTAAGCTCCGGACTCTTTTCAATCGTAAGAATTAGTCTTTATAATTTTTTCTTAGTTGGTCTTTGTGTGCTTTTGAGTAGGCAGATCATGGAGGATCAACAGATTGTTGGAACATCAAGACTCGCAGTACCAAGGACCAATCACATGATAAACCTGCTTAACTCATGGTCGCTCAACGTGCCCGAGTACGAATAAGGCATGATTGTTGAGTTTCAAATAACCTGGGAGCCGGGAGTAGTTCACCTTATATTGATCTTGCCAAATGGAAATGTACATGGTGCTGGGTTTGAAGAGAGAGATGGAGATGGTAGTGGAGGCAATGGAAGTGGTGTTGGAGGCAATGGAATTGGTGGGAGAGGCAATGGAGGTGGTGGTGAAAATGGAGGTGGTGGTGGACACAATATAGGTGGTGGTGGACACAATAGAGGCTTTATTGAAGGTGATGAAGAAGAGGTTCAACAACCGGTTCAACAACCGGTTCAACTAGTATTAGAATAGTTTAAATGTAATATTAGTTGTCAGATTTTCATTGGCTAAAGTTGGAAGAGGTGAATAAAGGGGACACCCTTAGGAGTGAATCCAAGAATTGTTTTCATACCAAAAGTTTTCATAACGAAATTCCATAAATACATAATGTCCATTGCATCTATAATCTTCTCTTAAAATATGGTGTTGGACAATAATATGGTGATCGTAATCTTAGTAAAATCTCTTGTTAATTAGACATGAGATTTATCACTTTTTCTTCATTTTGGTTCATATTCAGTGCAAATATATGAGAATATTTTTTTTCTATTTTAACAAAAATAGCAAAACCAGATAACCTTTTGCTTTGAAGATGATTTGAGTATTGTCTTGACCAAATATCTAGTTAATAAAGTAAACTTTTAAATTTTGTCTTCCCCTACAATGCTTAGTGATGACCATGTATGCTTTCATCAGCAATTTTGGGAACATAATGGGAAAGCATGGACTTATTAATCCTTCTAATTTCATTCCCATAAGATTTTTAATGTCAAATTTTTTTAAAATATCCAGATTAGGCTCGTGTGTAATAGTTTTATAATTGTTTCTATACGAGGACACATATAGATGTCTTGAGGAAGTTCTCTGAAATGATTTAACGAATTTCTAATCAAATGTAACAAGTGACGAAGGTTTTGTTAGTCGTACGACCTACATCCCTCTTTGATGAAGCTTCCATCTATATTTTTATCCCACATGTTCCCTCTGATCTTCTTTAGTTTTGTCAAAATTTTAGGATCAGTGTCATATGGCTCAACTTTGTCAATAGCATCCCACAAGAAAGAAAGCCTTTTATCCGAGTTCCCACTAGGACTACAAATTAGCAAGCAGTTAATTACAAATTGGCTTTGTTGAATAAATTAATAATCATTATAAAAGGTGTTTTAGTTGTTGTTAATTCTAACCTTTATGCTGTTGTTGCTGGTGTTTCGGACAGAGATGATTTTCGACTTGTTTGGATCTAAACTTTCGATTTTATGTCAATAATAAATTCTGACTTGGATGTCGGTTTTAGTAGTTTTTAGGTTAATCGATCATATCTTTAGAAGAAATTTGATTGATTGGATCAAATTTTGTTTCAATTCAAATCGGGCTTTAAAGAGGCATGTATCTTACTCTCTTCTACATATCCATACAGGTTTGACCGACGATTGAAGTTTCCAGAGAAGACACTTCGGGTGGATTTCTCTTGATTGGTCTCGTAGCTCCTTCTTCATCGGATTGATTCCCTTTGGAAGAGCGTAATATCTTCAATCTTGCCTTTTGAAAACCACATCGTCAAGCTTAGTGAAGAAGACGAGAGATTGGAGCTTCTCTTAAAGGGAGATTTGAGAAGATGAGATTCGAAGAAGCTATGCAGATTTCGACAACCTGCTGTAGAAGATTGGCGGTGGTCGGTTTTAGCCTGGTGGCGGTCAGATGTTGACAGGTTTAGTATAAGTAGAGACGTGTTAACTATAATCCTTAGTGGAGGGATAAATTGAGCCTAATTACTAATTCAAGTTGTAAGGGTTTCGGGGTGGGCTTACTATTATTTTGATGTAAGGTCGTTAATGGACTATCTTAATTATCATAATAGTTGACAAAAAAAAGAAAAGAAAAAAGTTCATGGTATCGTACATGTGATACCACCATTTTCATTGCATTGCATGGTACCACGATTCCATTTAGGCATGATTACGGTTACGGTTATCATGATTATGGTTAATTAACTATCGGTTACAGTTATAATTTTTATTTAACTTTAACCATTTAATATACGATTAATACGGTTACGGTTAGAACGGTTACAGTT
Organism: Cardamine occulta; assembly: GCA_028015245.1. Classification (NCBI taxonomy): domain Eukaryota; kingdom Viridiplantae; phylum Streptophyta; class Magnoliopsida; order Brassicales; family Brassicaceae; genus Cardamine; species Cardamine occulta. The sequence continues at coordinate 3,139,327 of CM051393.1, read as the reverse complement.
AAAAATAGTTACGGTTATTACGGTTAATACAATTCAATTATTTGATAATAATGATAAACATTAATATCAGTGATGTTTTATAAGAATAATAATTAACTTCTATTGAAAGAACTAGATGATGATATATCAACTAATATTTAATATTATAATAATTATATGTGTATTTTGTTCTATTTTTAAAATAGTTATGGTTATAATTTTACGGTTAAATTATGCGGTTAATCAACGGTTGTTATATGATTACAGTTAATAATTTATTTAACTTTAACTAATAAAATTGTTTGATTAATGGTTACGGTTATTAACCATTTAATATAGTTACGGTCTGGTTACTGTTGAAACCGGAACAGTTACAATTTGAAATACGGTTACGGTTAAATTTTGGTCATGTCTACTTCTACTCTGTTACTATTTTGCTATATGACAAGATAATACCTAAAATTGTGTTTCCGTTGTTAACCAATATAATGAAAAATAAACAGAAAACACTACGGCCATTCAAGATCGCACTCACACCAAGTTCTAATGGAAACTGTTGTTTTTTTAATTTTACTAATTAATGAGATTATAAGAATATGACCGAAAGAGAGAAATGAGTCCTCTTAATACGTACGTGGGTCGACCAACGTAAATTTTATTATTGCCTTCATTTATTATCCATTAACCGTTGTCACATAAGTATGATTATACGCGTAGGCATAACTACGTACAAACTCACTCACACACACAATAGAGACGAGTCTCTTAATTAATTAATTAATGCTCCTCGGTGACCATCTGGATCGGGAGCTGGTGGGATCCAGAAGCACCGAGCCTTGCACTAGAACAAAACACGACTCTGTAGTTAGTGTTGGTGCAAGTGAAAGTGCTTGTCGGGTCGTCTTGTGGATAGCTGTAGGCGTCGGGACACCTCTGTTTGAAAAACCTTGAGTACTCAGTGGCGCTACATGAACCCTGACCATTCGTACAACAGTACTGGTTCGTATGAAAAACTGTGCACGGGTTGTTGCAACCGCCCGGTGCTCTCAACACGTTTGGACACTGTCCGTTTATGTCTGCGGTACATATTATCCGGTGGCAGTTCGAGCTGGTTGGGCTGGAGATAGCACGCCAATAAAGAAAAAGCATAGCATTAATTATAACGTCTAAAAAGCTAAAACGTTTTAAAAATATAGAAATTTTATTAGCATATTCTTTTTTCTTCTCTAATTTTTTTTTTGTTAAAAAAAATTAAAGTTTATGCTTTCATTGAGAGTTAATTATTGACAGTTATTGTCAGTAAAATTAAAAAACAAATTCTCTAATTACAGATATATTGTTCATTCGTTAATTATTGACAGTTAAATTACCATATTTGAACCGGTACTTTTTACTGCATAACCTTCTTTATTTTTGTATCTCATATTGCTTAAAATTTCGCTGACTTTGGCCCTTATTCATGTCGATTTTGGAAAATTTGAGATATTTTATGGCTATTTAAACTTACGTGGGGATATTATGATTGAAACTATCAACATCGAGATTTTTACGTTTAGGGGTCTAATTTTTTCGGGAAAATTCGAATTTATATCATATTCACTAAAGAAAATAACTTGGTAAATTTATGAAAAGATTATGGTGATATTCTTACCTAAACTCCATAGGAATGTTAAATCCATCGACAAGTGAGATGTCGTAGAAGTCTAAGTTGTTGAATTGGTTCAAAGCGTACTCAGCCAACGTGTTTGGTGGCTGACCCCAACCCGTACATTGAAGTCCACCACTACAGTCACCGGTTTCGCATCGGCCACGTCCCGAGGAGTCAAAGTTACAGTTGGTCCGACCCCAAATCCGTGCCATTTTAGTCCCTGCCGGGACATTTAGCGTCCACGACTGGCCGGAGTTTAGACGCTGGCCACCTCCAGGGCTTGCAGCAGCCCATACGGTGTAACTACATTGGTTCAAGATTTCAAAGGTGGCGGCTGTCGCGGTGGAGATGAGCAAAAGTGCAGAGAAGATAAACGTTGAGAGTAAGATGTTTGCCATTTTCGTGTTTCTACTACTTGCGTGTGTGTATGATCTTTTGTTAATATTTATTATGGATTTATAGAGGTAATGGGTTACGTTTAGTTTGTTTATTTTGTTATTTAATTAGTAATTGCGTGTTTGAAGTTATCTACATAATGAATGTTAATTTGCTTTTTTATCATTTTAAAAAATACAAAATGATGGACTGTTAGGGGCGGCTTTGACTATTTTAATGACACTACTGCCAAAGTCCTGTTTCTAGATTGGTGTATATATATAGAACTAGAATATACTACAAGTGACTTCTTGTTTTATCATAGTTTATATAAAAGAAATTAGAATCTTAGACAAGTCCTTATTAAATGTAAGGCATTAAGGTTCAACAAATAAAAGTTAATTGGAGTTTTTTTTTTATGATTAAGAAGTTATGCACCGCACGTAAATTATTTTAGGTCGAAAAGCAGAAGTGATGTACTTTACTCATGTTTGCCGCCTAACTGTGTTAATTATGGTCAATTAGGACACAAAGCTACACGTTGCCTAGGAGAGCGTCCACAAAAACAGCAAGTTAAGGCTTCCACCTCTTCTAACATGGTTTCAAACAATGTCCTAACAGAAAAAAAAAAACACAATTGCTGCAGTGGAAGTTGTTTCAGATTCTGCAACAGCTCCAGATTTTGTATCTGCCCACACTAAGGCTTCCACTGTGTACTCTCAGACCACAAAAGGTTAGCCAAATGTTTCAGATACTGCAACTAAAGCTACAGGTTCTGATTCTTTACACACTGAGGTTGTTCTCACTAAGGTTGCCTCCACTACTTCATTAAATACATCATCAACTGTGGTAGCTCCTCTCTCAGAAAATATTGAGAATGCTCTCCCAATTACAATTTTTTCCGAGCCTGAAACTATGTTATCAGGAACTGCATCACCAATTGATGCCACTATCACTTCAGGGGATTTGTCCCCTCCTGCTTCATCCAATGTTATCTCTACACCACAAGGTGATTCCACAACATTGGAAGTGCTACAGCTGTATCTGATGTTGAGGATGATCTAAGTGTGTGTATGAACTTGGATAATGAAGGAATGCTTGGGATTGATGATTATAACTTTCAGGGAGCAGGACTAGACTTAATGGTGACGCTACAAGATGAGGACCTTGTGAATGCATCCATCATAAGAACCCACTACAAGAAAACTGCCAGAATTTCTGACGGATAAGTTACCATTGGAAATTTCTGACGGCAAACCGACAGATTTCTGACAGATTTTCGACAAAACCATTCCGTTAGAAATTTCCATCATCTGTCGGAAATCCGTCGAAAATTTCCAACGGATTTCTGACGGGCTATATAAGTATATATTTTTAGGACCCATATAACAAATATTAAACATGTGATTAATGTGATCCGACGGATTTCGACGGATTTAGGGTTTAGGTTTAATTTTCAAAAATATTAACACTAACTAATTCCAAACACAATCCTACAACTAACTTCAAAAACAAACATCACAAATAAACACTATAAACATGTAAAATTGATGTTTACAAAATTTATCATGATTAAGAGTTAAGTGTTTGTTAACTTATCATATAATTTAGGGATGTTTGTTTTATAATGTTGATAATTTAAAATTGTTGGTTTGTTAATTTTTGATATAAAACTAACTTTTTCTTAACTATACATCATTAAAATGTATAATATTTCATATTATAAACCTATTTCATATGAAATGAATCGTATTTGAAACTCTAAACCTCAAACTCATCAGAAACCCATCGAAAATTTCTGACGGATTTCCAACTGACAACAAAAATAAGATGTTTGACTAATCAATCGAACCATGCGGTCAAAATTTGTGTAAAGGAATGAAAACAATAATCCGAACGGTGCTGTTAATATTGTTATTGTCTTCTCCTTGCAGTGCTGCTGCCGCCAGCATTAGTCCGTGAGTTTCTCCTATTCCTCTTTCTTTTTTGAAAGACTGAATATGTGGTTAATTTTAATTTGATTTTTCTTTCTTATGATCAGTGAACTTCTACAGCTGTGGGCTTTCTACTTAACTGATAACTCAAGGCAAGCAAGATATGTAATTTCAGTTCAGTGGTTACTTTTTTTTGTGTTTGTTGTGGTTGGTTCTGTTGTCCGTCTCTTAACAGTGGCAAAGAGATACAAATCGGGAACAATGCCAGAGCCTGCTGAAATTTCTCTGCTAGAGCCTGCTAAAATTTCTCCGCCAGTTCGTGATGTAATTCCTCTACCAATTCCTACCAACAAGCATACACCTAAGTTCAAGGAAGTATTGAATGATTTTATGGAAATCCCTCCTAATGGCATCTTGCTTGGCAATGGTCGTGGGAGATATATAAAAACGTACAATGCGAGTTTAGCCAAGCTTTTTATATCTAAAAAGAGGGTTCCATATGAGCCCAGTGAACCCCTAAATTGGAACACTATAATCAGAATGACTTCTGTTTTCATGCATTTAACTTGCATTTGTTGGTTATAGATTTGTAAGTTGTAATATTAAAAAGAAAAAAAAAAAGAAGTTGTAGTTTTACGGATGTCTCAAACGCCACAAATTCATTGTTTCTGATTAAAAACAACTTGTCGTTTATAATTTTCCCATGATCTTTTACATACAGGAAGTCCATAAAATACATCATTTCCATTGCATCTATAATTTTATATTGAATTTTGTTGTTGGACTATAATCCATATGTATATATGTATATATAATTACACATGAGATTTATCATTTTTTATTCATTCTGGTTCCTATTCAGTGCACATATATGATAATATTTATTCCAAAGCTTCTCTAACAAAACCAGCAAATCCATATAACCATTTTGCTTTGAAGAGGATTTGAGTATTGTCCTAACCAAATTCTTGTATTGTAGTTCCAACCGAATCACTTCATCTACACTAGGACTACAAATTAGCAAACAATGCATTAGAGATTGACTTTGGTAAGTTAATATAAATCGTTATACAAGAAGATGATATTACCGTAAATCATGCTTCTTTTTTAGCAATTTAGAAATGACGTTATAAGCTCCAGGGTTCCCTTATTCGGGAGAGTTCGTGACTCTTTGCCAAGATGCTGCAGATAAGTAAATATATTTTGTTTAAAATTTTATTTTTATTTGCAGATAAGTAAATATATTTTGTCACTTTTTTTGTAAAGAGTAATATATGTGATTCTTCCATAAAATCTTTCATGTTTTTGTTCTCATTAATTTATCAATCTTAATTAGATAAATATCCTTTCGCTATTGTTTACAGAAAATTGTTACGATTTTTATTCAAAACATATAAGTTCATTTACTTCCGCCTTGATAATGTTTTATACTATTAAATGGAAAGTACACTTTGTAAAAAGATATTTCAAATATAAACAATTACATGTACTGTCATTAGTTTTTAGTATTTTTAAATAAAATTATTAAGGATACAATAGTAATCACAAAATTAATATATATAATTAAACAAAAATCATAAAAAATATTTTAAATAATTATTATTTTCCAAAAATTAAACTCACTTTCTCTCTTATTAATTATGGACAAAAATTAAATAAATATTTTTAAAATATTGTTAACCAATTAAAATTGAAAATTTAAGATTTGATATCTAATTATATCATATTATTTTTTTAAATCATTATACTTGAAAGTTTTGGTACAAATTTAAAATTATGATTCTTCTATCATCTTTGTTTTATCTTATTTTCAAATAATTTTGAATCATCATATAATACTTATAGTTGATAAAAATATAGATTTTTCTTATATATTGTTAATCAAATTTTTAGAAATGGAGATATATTACTTAATCAATGAAAAAATGTGTGTTCAAAGTCGCACATTTGTTTAAAACATTTTGAATAATGGTTCAAGTCATATTATAAAAATGATCAAATGATTCAAAATCTAAATGAGCAAGAACATTACCTAGATGTCCAAATTTGAAATTTTATTCGTTTAATCTGGGTCTTTAATTAAATCAATAATTTTACCAAATAAAATAAATAAAAATATTTTAAATACTAAGTTTCAAATATTATAAATATTATCAATATTTAAAATATATAAAAAATGTCAAATAAACATAAATGCCCTACTTGACAAAAAAAACATAAATACCCCAAGAAAAATCATATTAAATCTATTTTCATATATATATATATATATATATATATATAGAATTTGATTTTTCTATATCATACCAGTTTTTAATGAACAATTCTTGGATTCACCCCTAGGGGTGAACCTCTCTTATTCACCTCCTCTTAACTAACCAATCAGAATTTACCATGTAATATAATTAAACAAATTAAAATAATTAATATTATATAAATATAACAATTAGATTAAATCATTAAAAACTCAAAATTGAATTAACTGTGGGGACCATCAACCCTAAACCCTAAACCTTAAACCGTAAACCATAAATCCTAAATCGTTAACCCTAAATCCTAAACCCTAAACCCTAAACCCCAAACCCTAAACCTTAAACCCTAAACCCTAACTCTAAACATTAAACCTTAAACTCTAAACCTTAAACCCTAAACCCTAAACCCTAAACTTTAAATCTTAAATCCTAAATCTTAAACCCTAAACCCTAAACCCTAACTCTAAACCTTAAATCCTAAACCTTAAACCCTAAACCCTAAACAGTTTAGGATCCCCACAATTAATTCAATTTTGAGTTTTTAATAACTTAATCTAATTTTTTACTTATATAATATTAATTATTTTAATTTATTTAGTTATATTACATGACAAATTCTGATTGGTTAATTAAGAGGGGGTGAATAAGAGGGTGAACCAAGAATTTTCCTTTTTTAAGTAATTTATTTTACTAACTACATATACTACCAAAAACCACAGTTAAATTTTGATTACTCTTATATCGTTATTCGACGAAATCAATCTGTTATTTTAAAGGTCAGTCTATTTCTGGTATTGGAACAAAAAATAGTGGGTATGGGACGGAAACAGATCATTTGAGTAACAAAAAACATTACTCAAACGATTTTCAATTTAAAAACGAGACAAAAAATTTGGGTAGATAAATACATATATCTCATCTAAACTCTTACTCAATCTCTTATAATAACATTATCGAACGAGTAATTATTTTGGGTTAAAATTGCCAAACGAGAAATTATTAAAAAAATGGTGATGAGATGGAAGATTTTTGATGGATACTAGACGAGATAGTTTTCCGTTCCAAAATAGATATGCCTAGATTATATATTGAAATAATCCAAAGTAAAATCGAATACAACTCCGATTTAACATCCGTAATCAAACTGTTAGAAATGTGTTGATTAATTTAGAAAACATATACAGTAAAACCTCTATAAATTAATAATGTTGAGACTAGAAAATTTTATTAATTTATAAAAATTATTAATTTATTGATAAATTAATAATTATTAATTTATAGAGAGTTTTTCTGAATTTCAAAAAATGTTATATAAAATTAGAAAAATGAAGACAATACTTCGATGTGTTTTAATGCATTTACACATTAGGAAATAATCATTGCATATAGAAAATTTTTTAATAACTTTTGATGCAATTTGAGAAGATAAATTATATAATTTTGATATTTTAAGAAAAATAGAGATAAACTCCAACAAAATTATAAATTTACGAATAAATAAATAACATTAGAATCATATTTTATTAAAATATCTTTTATATATACAATAAATTTATATGATTATTAATTTATGTTATTAATGGGATCATATATTTACATAGAGATTTTAAAAAAATTATTATCTTATTATCTTATCGAAATGTGTTAATTATTACACTGGTCCAACTCAGGACCGGAATAATTTATTAATTTAGAGAAGTTTTTAATTTATCAAGTATTAATTTATAGAGGTTCTACTATATGTTACAATTAAATTATATCTTAAATTTAAATATTAAATAAATTTATTATACAAATATAACTATGCATGTATATGTGGGTCCGATCCTAGTTTAGTTGACACAAATGTCAACAACTATTTTAAGTATTTCATTCTTGCATGAAATAACTATCATGCGTGGAGCACAGTATTTTAGTTGTTATTTTTATATTGGCGAAAAAAAGAAGATGAAATTTTGATGTCCATTATAAATTTTCAGGAAATATGATAAATATGATAAAGATTACTTCGTTTTGCTTTGGCGGAAATTATTTGAGATTACTGGACTTTCTTATAGGTCAATCTCGATTACCCTAAAATCTGGTCGTCTAAAATTTTCCTAATTTCCAAATGCTATTTAGAAATGAAACCCATTTATCTTTAGTCACATTCTTGGCAGTCGCTTGGACAGAGTTTGTTTTTAAATACACATTAATTTTCTTGTGACCAAAATAATTTATAAAATAAATTTATGTCGTTTTAAAAAAAAATTTTACTCGTAAATCTTCTAATGCTTTTTCTTAATCCTTCCAAGAAAAGTTTCAATCTCTCGTTTTCTTCCCTAGTTTTGCGATGTGGCATTTGAAAGACAAGACTGGAGATATTACTCTCTTTAAAAGGGGATCAATCCGGTTAACCTAAAAACTACGAGAAACCGATATCCAAGTCGGAGTTTATTACCCACATAAAGTCGGAAGTTGAGATCCTAACAAGTCGGAAGGATAAAACTCAAATCGGAGAAATCCAATTGAGAATTTGTACAAACAAAACAAACAAAATCTTTTTCTGAATGATATGAATGAGAGAAGAAAGACATAAAGTTTCCAGTTAAATGGAAATCGCCTCTCGAGAGATGTTCCAGGTTTAGTAGTATAGTATTGGATACTCGAATGAACCATATCCAACACTTATATGCTATTACCCGATTCTATATTCAGAGTAATCCAATCCTACATCTAAAATGAACATATATCTACCAAATTGCAAATTGATTCAGATATATGTTTATTATCATAGCATTTTATATATAGTTTAGAAAAAGGTTGACCAATACCTAAACGACTTCTCCGAAACTTCCTAGCTCAATCTCTATTCTCCCACTAGGCCACTAGTCTAAATATGAGAAAGTTCCACGACACATTTTTTTGTGTGGATAAAAGACAACTTTTTTTGTTTGCTAACGCTCATCCATTTGGGTTCATCGATCTATATATGTGTTTTATAAATACATAATGAATACAAAAAGAATATTCAATCAATATGTATTTTAAAATTAACCTGAAAATACTAAAATGATACTTATATTGAAACAAAGACAAAGAGAATATCTTTATTTGAATCTTGATACTCTCACAAATTAGCATGTTGTATATGGTTTAGTATGTCTATATACTATTTCTCAATTCTCATGATCACTAATTCACTGTAGTATTATTATATACTCAAGAATTTAATTTTAGCAGTAAAATATAAATTGCGAAGTATAGTTTCCATTCCAAGTTGACTTCTTTTTGCTAGAAAATTTTAGTCAAACTAGAAGAAATAGAAAAGTTCGTCACACAACCATATTATAACGTGGAAGAAAATATGTAAAAGATTCTAACAAAATTTCGATGAAACTTCATGTAAATCTTTAATTCAAATGCAATCACCACCAATCAATCTTTAATATATCTCTCAAAAAATAAAAATAATTCCTATAAATTAATCAATCTCTTCAAAATAATTTTGGGACACTCAAAATTAATGAAAGAGCTTAAAGATCACGTTGTAGTGATTGCCTATGGACCATCATCGGAGGGTTCAGTAACGCCGTCGCCTGTCTCTCAACAGACGTCGTCAATTCCAACACCTTCTCCGTTTGCATACTCCATAAGGCCGGCAGGATCGAGATTCAGCCCACGGCGACCGTCGGTTCACGTTACCGGTTTGGTTCTCCGGTTTATAACTTTGGTTCTCTGTTTCGTCTCTGCTCTTTCGCTGGCAGTGAATGTTCATCGTCGGCCTTCAAGGAGACATCTGACACAGAACTCCTCGAGTTTCGCTTCATATCCTGAACTATTGTAAGAACCTTATCTTCTTTCATTGTTTAATACTAATATTTAAAATTTTGTTTCATAGATAATGATGTTTTGTTATTTTCATGCAAACAAGGATTATGTTTATCGTTATACACATCAGTGAAAATAAGGGATATTTTAATAAATTAAACTCAAAGAACAGGATGATTTTTAAGAAATGTTTTAAATATATATATATATATATATATACAATTTCGTTTGGGTTTTAATTTTTAGGTTTTATAGATGGGTTATGATTTAGGATTTGAGTTTAGATTTTTTGTTTTAAGGATTAGACTTAAAAATTTAAAGTTTAGATTTTAGATTATATTATTAATTTATGAAAATCTAAGATATTTTACTAATTTGGATATATATTATAAATATAGGCTATTTTGGTAACTTTCCCAGAAAGTAATGGGCTAGAAGTGTGTAATATATTTGAAAATGAATGTTTTAAAACATTTGTATGAAGTGAAATAAATTGTATAGGCGTGTTAGAAATAAAAGTCCATGGATAGCCGAGCATATTTATGGCCTAGTGGTAGTTGATCTTAAACGCGCTTCCTCTATACTAAAATTTTACTAAAAGTTAAAATCATATTATAGATGGATCATCCAAAATTATCCACACAAAAAAAAAACATGAAAAACATCCTTAAGTTAATGTCATAATAAACATGAAAAACATAATGTGTAGAAATAATAGATATTTGTTTCATACGTAATTAATTGAAATTTAGAATTATTAAAATGTTTAAATCAATAGAATATATATATATATTCTGTAGCAGTGATAGGATTCGTGTATACATGTTTGCAAACATTCAAAGGTGTTTGTGATATTACTCACAGAGGAGTTTTAATCTCTGAGCTTCTCTCGGACTATGTCAGCTTCATCTTTGACCAGGTATTTTTTACATTATTATTGATTAATAACATACATAAATATCATAACTTGATATATATATATATATATATAGTCAATTTTTAACATGTTGGGCTAACTTTAGTTTTGAAAACGAAACCTAATCAGGTTATATGTTATCTACTAGTCTCATCTTCTTCCGCGGCAATTGCGTGGATCCAACATAGAAACGAGGATGCGATGAAAACACTACGAAACAATTCCATAGTTTCAGTCTCCATGTCATTTGCTGCTTTTTTGGTTTTGACAGTCTCTAGCCTCTTGTCCGGGTATAAGCTTTGCAAGAGATTTATGTGGTAATTATAATTCTTGTAAAGAGTTTTTATGCATGACCATTGTACTTAATTAGTTATGTGTGAATTTATATTCCTCTTATATTTTCCAAAATTGTCATTAATTAGTCAATGGGTTGTTCAATATGTGACAAAAACGAGTTTTGGATGCAACAAGTGTTGCGAAGTAATGTAAGTTACAATTTGAAAACTATCCTATGTTTTAACTTTTTTTTTTAAGCTAACTTTTTTTTGTTTATATATTGAAAATTTAAAATACCATATTAGCTCAAAATATACAATTGCATATAAATTGTCTTTTTTTTTGGATAAAAATAATAAAAAGGCTGTTTTACAGGATAACTTATATATTTTGAATTAAAAATTTAGTTTATGCATTGTTGTAATTATAATTCATTAATAAGGATCAGAGATTCAGTAAATTAGTTCAGAAAAACAGTATTAAAAAATAAAGTATAGTTAATATATCTATACTATTATTTGAGTAATGTTAAAAGAAAAACAACATTCTATTTACGTGAGATATTACATCAAATGTCATTGGACTAAAATCAATAATCATATTATATAACTCCATTATATTTTAATTTTAATTTTAATTTTAATTTAACTAACTATTCTCTCTCTTGCGATTTTCTTTCCAATTAAATCCTACTAATTATTTGTTAATATTATTTCCTCCTCTGATTTTTATTTGATCATATGTGTTATAAATAATTAAATAATCACATAATTTTATAATTAAATTATTTACATTTTTTCCACATTTGTTATGATTTGAGTTTTTTAAAACGAACATGAATTGTTTTATATATTATGATATTATTTAAATAATAGTTTTGGTTTACCAATAATAGTTTAACATGATAACTTTAATTCACAATATATATTAGATACAATTTGTATTTAACTCATTAACTCTATTAGTCAAATCTTTCTAAATCACATAATATATCTATTAGTATTTAGTTGATAAAATCTAATATTTTCACTAAAAAGTTGATAATATGAAACATAATCCCAATATTTTTTCGTATTAGATATTCCTATACTCATTCTTAAAAAATTTAATTGTTTAATATATATATATATATATATATATATATCTAATAGATTTTTCTATTTTCAAGATTTATCTATATTGACTGAGGATTTAATGTTAGTATCTGTTGAATATTCCTTTAATTAATAGATTTTAAATTTTGTATACATGTGAATCTAATACTAATTATAGATTTTATCACAAATGGAAACAGTTTTTATTTTTTCAATCAATTAGTTCCCAATAGAATATCTAATTTGAATATTTTTATGTTTTAAATATTGATTTATGCATATATGGTATTTGTTTAAAATTTTGGGTCGTTAGAAAGAGAAGAAGACTGTTCATGTAATTAGAAACAAGCTTCATATACGTAGACCATGTGTTTGATGAAATTCCCTTGAGCGAGAGATGGAGGTGTATTGAAATTCTTTTTGTGGGATTTTGTAGGTTTTTCTTCATATCATTGATTCTATTCAAGAATGAAAGCGTGCAGCTAGGATTCCAGTGGATAGACAATCAGGTCTGTGTCATAGAACTTGGAGAATGTAGAAACAATAGGTATTTTAATCTATGTCTCCGCATAGAGTTTTTATTTTTTTAAGTCAGTGTCAGATTTTATCCAGTTAGTTTAAAATCATGGAAATACTCTTTGAATTTTGAAGGAGATATAGAGTCCATGCCTTTTATTGTATGGAAACCCCTATAAGTTTCAGGTATAAAGTGTGATTTTTATGATCCACAGTTTTGACTAAAAATGTATAAAGTCTCTTAAAATTGCATTAAGAGATTTCTTAAAGTAATTGTTACTTTTGAATAACATAAGATTTGTTTCATTTCAGTTCACTTCCTATAATGGAACTATTTTTAGGTAATGTGTATAGATTTATTTGAGAAGAGAAGCAAGATTTAAGCAAAGCAATACTCAAGATCAAAGGTTTTCAGTTTTTTCTAGGACCCATTAAGTTAAATTTTACAAACTTTGACTTTTTCAGATTTGTTTTCCACAGGAGTAAACCATTAATCTCCTTTTTCCTATTATAAATGAGATCATATGATGAGATTTTGATTAAAATATTCATTTTTGCGTTTAAATTTTTAAATAAAAATAAAAGTGATCCAAAGAACTAAAAGATGTAAAAAATTAAGTTTTTTTTCTACAAAATCCACATTTCTCATTTACACAAGAATTTCAATCTACATTTCGTATGGTACCATAGATATTTAATCTGAACGCGCAAATTACTCACAACCATATATAATAATAATAAATAAGATGATAAAATATAAAATAAATCTAATCTAATAATAATATATAATTATATAAACTAACAAAGTATAAAGCAGACATTTTCATGCGATGTACAGTGCAAATTACTATATAGTGATGTGTTATATATGTATAGTTAGAATCAGTAAAAGATAGTTGTAAAAAAATAATGACATTCAAATATATTGTATATTCTTTTGTTAGTTTTTCTTGTTTTCTAATTGGTACGGACACTATTTTATTAATGCAGTTATTAGTCAAGCTTTAATGTTTGATGGTGACAATAATAAGGAAACTCCGTGGGTCAAAATAATTATTTTTTTCTGTTTCTTTTTGGAAAATACTTTTTCTATTTTTTAAAATTAAACTAGTTTATCTTGCACTAAATAATAATTTTAAATAATATTTTTGAATGTAATATTTTATCTTGTTATATAAATATTAGTTGTTCTCATCCAAAACTGACATGTGTTGGTTGATCGATTAGATTATGATATGTATAAATAAATTATTTTATTAATAAAAAATAATAATAATAATAAATAAATATAATCAAATATATAATTTTCTATTTTCTACATATACAATTTTGGAGTTTTTTTTTAATAATTTTAGATGTTTTAAAATTAACCTCAAACAAGTTTAGATGTCTTCCAACCTTGCTCAATAATTTTTTATTATTAAATTATATAAAAAATAATAGAATGTTATATCCCCGTATTATTTTCAGATGCTTTTCCAAAATTTTATTTCTTAATTAGTGATACTTACGAGGGTCCAATATTATATTATGATGAATATGTAAATGCAAAGTTCAGTAAAACCAAAAGTAAACTATATCCTGTTTTAACTTTTTTACACGCATTACAATATTAAATATATATACTTGTGTAAACTGAAACTCTGAATTTTATACCTTATAATATATATATTATTATAGTGATACTTTTAATTAAACGCAAAAAGTTCTATTTGAAACGTTTACTATTTTGGAAGAAATCCTAATTGAAATACTGGTAAACTACAAAATTAACTAGTATCAGTTTCATCTGGAAATAACCAGACAAACTTTGAAGTGTGAATTCGAAACTAACTAGTATCAGAATTAATTTCTTTTAAAGGTTTATGATTTTAAGTAATTAATGGTTAGAATAAATGATACCTGTCTTTTTGTCCTTGTATATCGTTTGAAATCATCAACAAATTGAATACTTCAGAGCAAAGTATTTATCCAATCTTTTTTTATTATTCTTCATAAGTTCCTGAGATGTCAAAATTTCAAAATAACCAAGTTAGGCTTTTGATTACTATACGAGAATCATTCAAATACGGTAAACAAAAGCCTAACTTGGTTATTTTGAAATTTTGACCTCTCAGAAACTTATGAAAAGTAATCAAGAAGGATTGGATAAATATTTTGCTCTGAAGTTTCCAACATTGTTGATGGAAGTCTACATGGTCTTGTCAAAGTACTAATTTGTCCGAACGGATCGATACTTTACAAAACCCAACTCAAATTTCGCATTTGGCTGAGAAAGAAATCAAAATATCGCATTCGCGTATACTTGTGACTCATACGATTTACAAGGAAAAAAAAACATGTATCACATCAACTTTAAGACGTACAACTTTCAAAGTCTTCGCCACCTATTACGCTTGATCAATGAAGTCATCGCTTGCAGCCTAGGACGTACAACTTTCAGAGTCTAGAGATGGTGTTTTAGAAATTTTATGAGATGTCAAAATTTTTTAAATAACTAGGTTAAACTTGTGTGCAGAGTCATTCTTAAGGTTTCAAAGACTGGATACGGTATTTTAGAAAATGTCTTACTTTATGTAAATTTATTTCGGTAAATAACTACTATCATCATTCAAGAAAAAAAATCCAATAGTAAAAAAACCAAAATATAAATTCTAAAACATAATTTTCTTCCCTTCTTTCCTACAAAATCATTAACCAAACTCTTAAAGACAACACTTTAACCAATTTCTTTTCAGAAACAAAATAATCAAGTTACTCAATCTTTTTTGTGATATACTCGTACAAAGTTAAAACTTTATAAACTTCAACTTTGAAAAACTTTTTGTAGAAGATGCAATTGAAATTAGAATCGTCAACAATATTCAATAAGCAATCCATGCATTAAGATAACAATCTTCAACTTTTTCAAAAAATTTTAACACTTTAACATGCCTCTTAGTTTCTATTGGTAAAACTTCTCTTAGAATTTTTAGAATTTTTAGTTGAATAGCAGTAATACTAATATCATTATTGTTATGCTTCCATTGTAAACTTTCATGCATAAAAGCACTATAAATATTGTGCGTATAAAGATAAAAATCCAATCACCACAAATCTTAATTCTAAATATTAAACCTTATGGTTTTAGCTAAATTCATAATCCAAACCAAATATCAAATCAACCTCTCTAAACTATAATATGAACAAAACTTGCTTGTGTATTTTGATGACAAACACTAAAAAAAAAGGAATTAATGGTGATTGAAGTTTGGAAAAATGACTATGAAACAAAAAAATGTGAGAAGAAGGTGAAAGGGGTTAGGTACCCTAGTTTTTTAATCTTAATTTCTAATTTTAATTCACAATATATTTAATAACCTATTTAAAACAATACTAACTCTCTATTACATGGACGGACTGATTTTATATTTGAGCTTACCGCTTATATTATAATACTACTATTAATATTTAAATTAAAAATCCTATTTTTTTCCTTAAAGAAATGGTCATAGGCAAAACTTTTTTATTAGCTACATAGGCAAGGGTCTGTTTGTGTGTAATTGTATTTGAATGATTTTTATATGAGAACACACCTTGATGTCTTTGTGAAGGCTTCTGAAGTGATTTATATTGTTCCTAATCAAACATAATAAGTGGCGAAAACTTTGAAAGTTGTAACTAAGATTCCTTGCTAACTATATTTGGACATAGGTTGGGTTTTAAGGAGGTATTTTGCTTGACCTTTTAGAGAAAATCATGAAAGTATTCAACTAGATCTTTTTAGGCTAATGGATTTTAACGCTAATTACTTATTTAAATGAATATTACTTAATTGAGTGATAGCAAAACAAAAAAGATTCAAGTTCAAGTAGATTACGATGGTTTAATATGATCAGTTTAGTTTAACGCTAACTAATAATTATACTGATAAAATGGCTAGGTTTCGGTTTTGATAGATGAAGGTATTTATCTTGAACTTCTAGTTCTAGATAACAACGGCAGTAAAACCTTTATAAATTAATAATGTTGGAACTATAATATTTTATTAATTTATAATATAAAATAATATTTATTAATTTATAGAAAGTTTTGTTAATTGTTTAAAATAATTTAAATATGAATTAAAAATTTTTGATCTAAATAAAATTAATGCTTTGGAAGTTATAAGTTTTTGTAATTTTGGACTTGAAAGTTTAATATTTAGAAGAAAAAACAAATTATTTTGACAATAAATAACAAAGACTATAGATGAATTTCACTTATACAAATTATATACATAAATTCAAGTTTATGATTAGTGACCTCAGTTGTTGTATTTGAACAGCTTATACGACTATTTGAAATAAAAATTATGCATATTTCGAATTTAAAAACTTATAGAAAATTTTTATGACAAATTTATAGACGGTACAATAATAAAATAGTTTTAAAACACAATTTAATATTTTCTTATATAAGAAAAGTTAGTGATGAGTTCAAAAAGAAATTTATTTTTTAAAAAATACTAAAAATATATTATCTTTATATATATATATATATATTTACATGATTATTAATTTATGTTATTAATGAGATTATATATTTACATAGAGATTTTTTAAAAATTATTATCTTATTATACTATCGAATTTTGTTCATTTTTATACTAATTCGATTTGAAATCAGCGAATTTTATTATTTTATAATATTTATTAATTTATCAAATATTAATTTATAGAGATTTTATTGTATATACTTATACGGATATTATGATGTTAACAAAATTAACCTTCTGATTTGCCTCTCTGACACAACAACACAACAACCTATAAGTCTATAACTTAAGAAGCATGTGATACGTGGGAATGTAGATATATGAATATTTTGATCATAAAATTGCTATAGTACAAATTCAAATAGTTGCGTATATAAAAGAGAATTATGCAATTACCCATTTGTTATTTCATCGTTGAAATTCAAATCCATAAATTATGTGTTATTAACAACTTTACGTCTATACCCCCTTAAACTTTGTATATCCTTTCCAAACTACATTTTCCAATGAACAAATATAAAAGATAGTAACTGGTCAATATAAATTTATACATGTTAAGTATACAATTCAAACTTATTGACTTTGAAAAAGAAATGTCATTCTGACCAACCATTCAGGAAAAAACATACTAATATTATTAATAATAATTTGCATACTGATATTATTAATAACAATTTGTATACTAATATTATTAGTAATAATAACTTATCCTTAATAATAATTTGCATACTGATATTATTAAGGATATTGTTGTGGTTTTATATGCTAGATATTGTTTCCTTTTACTTTGATGACCGAATAAGGTTAGTATACACAATGGATAAACAAAAATAATCTCGAAAATTGGAATTCTTATTAATGTAACATAATATAAGAAGAGTAATTAAAAAGAGTCGGTCAACTCAGAATAATTAATTCGAGTCTATCCTTTATTCCACTCACATTAAAACTACAAAAATGTTATCAAAACACACCAACGTTTCACTATTCACAAGGTCATAAAGGAAAGAGGAAGAAGGAGAAGAAAGAAGAAACTTCTGGAAAAAGGAAGCCACATACGCTCTTCTCGCACATTCCTGTACTCTTTCCTTCTTGTGGACCCCACACGTTTTATTCCAATTCTACCCTTTTCTTCCTCGATCTCATTTTTCTTTTTCTTTATTTGTGTTTTTTTTTTGTCTTTTGGAACTTCCGATCTGTCTCTCCCATCCCTCTCTTATCAATCCATTTCTCCCAGAACTTTCTAGAACTTCAGACACAATTACAATCTCTCTCTAGCTTTGAGATCATCGTGTGTTCAATCACTGGTTCTGTCTGTATTGCTTTGTTGGTTGTTTGGTAGAGAGAAAAGATTACGTTTTTGGTGGATTTGGTTTAATGGGTCTGTGAAAGACGTCTTCTTTAATCTTCTTCTTGGTCTAGTTTCTTTATTTGGATCTCATGATTCCAATTTTCTTCAAAGCAACATCAATAAATTAGCTTGTAAAAATCCATCATTTTCACAATCTAATCTCAATTTTGGGTATTGAGATCATCAAAGTTTAGGTTTTTGAGGTGTGTGAATCTAAAACTCATGCCGGGGGAACAAACCGGAGAAACGCCGACGGTAGCCGGAGTTGGCGGCGGTGGAGGTGGTAGTAGCGCCGGGAATAGTGGTGGAAGTAGTGGATGTGGCGCCGGAGCTGGTGGAGGAGATTCACAGAGGTCAATTCCGACGCCCTTTTTGACAAAAACATATCAGCTTGTGGATGATCCGGTTTACGATGAATTGATTTCGTGGAACGAAGATGGATTAACTTTTATTGTGTGGCGACCAGCTGAATTCGCCAGAGATCTTCTTCCCAAATACTTCAAACACAACAATTTCTCCAGTTTTGTTCGTCAGCTCAATACTTACGTGAGTCTCAATTTATTAGTTTGAATCAAAATCTCCAGTATTGATTTTAGTAGTGACTCTTATTTGGTTTATTAGTTTGAATCACAATCTTATTATTGATTTAGTAGCTACTCTTATTTTGGTTTAATATTGGTTTAGGGATTTCGAAAAGTAGTTCCAGACCGTTGGGAGTTTTCTAATGATTGTTTCCGGAGAGGTGAGAAGATTCTGCTTCGGGATATTCAACGCCGGAAAATCTCTCAGCCTGCTATGGCAGCAGCTGCTGCTGCGGCTGCAGCTGCAGTAGCGGCTTCAGCAGTTACGGTTGCAGCGGTTCCTGTTGTAGCTCATGCTGTTTCTCCGTCGAACTCTGGAGAAGAACAGGTGATATCGTCTAATTCATCACCTGGGGCTGCAGCCGCTGCTACAGTAGGAGCAGTTGATGTTTTGCAGAGGACGACAAGCTGCACTACTATGCCAGAGCTGGTTGAGGAGAACGAGCGGTTGAGGAAAGAGAATATGCAGCTGAGTCAAGATTTGACAAAGCTTAAAGGATTGTATGCGAATATCTACACCTTGATGGCAAATTTCACACCAGGTCAAGCGGATTGTGCGAATTTGTTATCGGAAGGGAAACCATTGGATCTTTTACCAGAGAGAGAAGGGATGAGCGAAGCCATGGCAATGGCTTCTAGACTAGAAACAGGGATTAGTCTGAAGCTCAATGAGGATTTGGCTCCGAGATTGTTTGGGGTTTCTATTGGGGTTAAGCGAGCTAGACAAGAAGAATTGGGTGCTGCAGAGGAAGAGGATGATGATAGACGAGAGGCTAGAGACTATGGAGGAGAAACAGATAGACAAGAAGCAGTTACCCGAGAGGGAGAGCAAGGTTCTGATGTTAAGGAAGAGCCTATGGAGGAGAATAACTCCGGTAACCATAATGGGCCATGGCTTGAACTTGGAAAATGAAAACACTTGCCGGGTCACGGATTTTGTTGTATATGCAGGAAACAGTTACTGAGCCTCATCGAAAGGCAAGCCATTGTGCTGACCCGAGCAGAAAATGGAGTGACGATTGGTCATAAAAACAATGGCTCTGAAAACAAAAGTTCATTAATTTGGGGTATAAACTATAAAGGTACATACATAAAACACAGATTCTACCATCCTGAGTTGTTCCTGATTTCATATGTTGCCTCCTGAATCTTCTTCTTGATGGAACTGAAACTATTCTGGCTCGTTGTGCTCCAGCGGGTGGATGTGGTCCTCACAATTTCAGATAAAGCAGGCAGATTCGAAGTCGCCTCTTCATACTCTGCAAAAACAGCACAAAGCAATGGCTTATATAGAGTTATGGTGATGTTGATACAGAATCCTTGCGTTAGTTTTAGTTCAAAACAATTGTAACTCTCGACTTGTACCAATCGTAATTAAAATTCCATTTCTTATTTAGAGATAGTCCAAGTCCTTTACTGCTGCGTATATGTTTTTTTACCTGATGACATAGGAAGCTCGTACTGGCGCTTTAAGAACCTGGAGGCGTTACGGTCTTTTTTGTGGCAAAGAACTCTGACAAGAGTTTGTGCGTCCTCCAACCGTCGCTGTTCTGAACTCACTCCCATGTTGATGAGCTCGCTCGCAGTCATTAGCATCTGAATTAACATTTCGCTCTGTCACAAAGAATGAAATACGTTAGTTTCCTATCCTACCTTTGGAATTAGCAAGTGAGCAATATTTACCTCAAGAGAGTATAGGTCGAGGATCTCTTTAGCCTGTTTTGCTTCTTGCTCAACCAGTGAACGAGGAAGACCCTCTCCATCGGCAATGAAGAACTCCTAAGAGGATGCATGCCAGAGGTTAGTGCACAGATTTAGAAATGCCATATTCATGAATGAGACCAGGTTCTCATAGGCTACATTGCACAACCCGAAATCATAGTAGTAGAATCTAATTTCTTATATTCTTTTAGTCTTTTATCTGAAATTACTTGGATGCAGAAAGTATATCATGATGCTAGAGCTCCAAATTTGGAACAGAAGAAACTTTGATTGGATATCTAATTCCAGCATAATTGTACGGAACTCATAATAGGAATATAAGTTGCTTACTTTCAAAATACTGAGATCTTCTTCTATCAAGGCGATGTCTGAATCCGAGAAAGCACGGGTTGGCCCTCCATCAAGTAATACTCGAACATAAGCTTCCTATGTTA
>CM051393.1:3092823-3117823 GCA_028015245.1 Cardamine occulta | reverse complement strand
GAGAAACATATAATTTTGGTGAGTATAAAAGAGGTTGAAGTTAGTTAACTTGTTTACATATGCAAAAGGGAAAAAGAAATGTCACCAAAGCAGATCGGCAGATGCTTAAAACCACCATATCTCGTGAATCCTCATAACTCAAGGTGCATACATTATCAAGGACCTGTGCATTGCATTTCCCAGTGTATGTAAGTTCATGCTCAGTACAAGAGGGTGAATCAAGGAAAGAGATGAGTTTTGTTTACAGAATCAATGTGAGGGAGTAATCTTTCCAAGCGGGTGCCTTCAACAGCGCCATTGTACAACTGTACTAGGAACATATCCCTCAGATCCCAGAATATGGCTCTTGCCCCTGATAAAAAACAATTAATACAGAAAACAGAGCTAAACCAAGTTCTTGTCCTCTTTAACGCAAAACTCTCAAAATAACATAATCCATCCAACATTCTCACTCATCCATGAGGATCAACCAATAAAAGAGGAATTGTACGTTTGCCAACAAAACTGAAACACAAATAATCTGTATGGTTTATTCATGAGTCTCTCAGATAATGACAGAAATCTTGCTAATGTATCTTGTACGTAAATCTGCAAATATGATTAAATGTCTAATCCATATTGTTTGTAGATAAGAAGATTATCCAATCAGACAATTTGAATCCAGACGCATAAGGATGCAGAGAACTGGTTCAGTTGGGACGAATTTTCCAGTTATCTTAAATTAACACGAGGCTTTGTATTAGCTTACCAATTAGGTCACGGGTTTTGGTTATGCAATTGGCATTGGTTTCCCTGAGGCTGTCATAGGTGGTAGCAAAGAGTTCATCCACAGCTTCACTATGCGTCAATGAATTCTCCACTTCAGCTTCATCAGTCTCGATATCTGAAACAAAATCGTGCAAATGGATTTACCAATGCACATTTCAACACTAGACAACCACCAAAAATGAAGAGAAAAACGTCTTAAGCCAAAGTGAATGAGCGTACTTGATCTCTTGCCAAGAGACGCTCCAACCAGTGCCAAAGATTTCCTTATGCCATCTTCTGTTGCACTGATTTGTTTCTGGATATACTGATCCATGAAAACAGAATAGATGAAAATAAGAAGCTATTGTTTAGCTGTCATAGGAATATATGAAGGTATTAACTTGGAAGGACACTTACACAGAGCGTATTCAATATTATGCAGAGTTTCGGTATTGTCAGTTCATCCAATTTCTTAACAATTTTATTATCTGGCTCACTAAACTCGAGCGACTTCCTCTTCATTACCGGCATTACATTCTCTGTAAATCGAGTTAAAGGAGGAGCTGAGGGATACAGAAACTTCTTGTCAACTGCAGATAGAAGCTTTGGTTAATACTCCCTCTGTTTTAAAAAGATTGATGTTAAGGAAGTTTTACACAAATTAAGAAAACAATCATTACTTTTTCTAAATATATTATTTTCTCACTAAAAAATATTCTAATAATTATAAACCAATAGTAATATGGTAAATGTAATTATTTTCAATCATTATATCTTGAAGTTTACAATTTATCAATAAAAATAAAGAGAATGCTAGAAAATCAATCTTTGCGAAACAAAATAAAAGAGGTAGAACATCAATCTTTTTAAAACAGAGGGAGTATATCACAGTATGCTTCAGAAAAATCGCCTAATTTAAAACACATACTCTATATGTTTTCATTTCACTTTTGGATTTGTACAAGAGATTCTATATATCCTAAAAAATGTCAATCTCAAGCAGGTGCCATACAAAGAAACACAACACGTAATCTACCAGTCACATATAAGCCTACTTAAACATGTGTCTCTGGATATTGACATAAAAGAAAAGAATTGAACATAGCATTCTCCATGGAAGTGAGTACAAGACTCAGCAACAAATATTACGAAGATGTAGAGTTGGTTAATACCTAGTTGATCGAAAATTCTCTGAAGATAAGTATCCAAGCTATGGTAAATTAATGAGAGAAGAGCTTGGAGATGTGTGATATCAACAGGTAGATGTAAACCAAATAGCTGAGACACAGTCTGCGGAGTAAATGAAATGAGAAAGTAAGATGGCAAATATATTTATGCAACATTAAAAAGTAAAAGTGGAAGAATCATACTGGAGAAGAAAAGCAAGAACTTAAACAAAACCAACATGTAAATCCAGAGGCAACCTAAAGCGAAGAAAAATATTTTTGCTAACTGAACTCGTTTTATATATTTCTGAGCCTGCTGTAAGCTACTGCAGTTTGCACACTATTCAGCTTAATGATTTCATGGAAGTATGTAGATATACCTCCTCTATGATCCTGAATATTTCAACGATTGATGCAGCATGTCTTTGGTGAACTGATAGAGGCTCCCACTCCTGCTCATAGAAAAGCCTTGTGATTAAAATTCTTTTTCCATCTTTTGGACAATAAAGTTTCCTGCATCATACTTTGGATTTGTTTTGTTCTGAGAAGTAATGGAAGGTCTGTATATGTAACATCATTCTGAGTTCACATATCCTTCATTTAGTCAGTATATATTATGACATCAGAATTATTTATGTTGCAACTTGTTGTTTGCTTCAAAGATTTCTCAATGCTGAATTGCTGACCAGATGAGGATTAAAGTGATCCATCAAAATAAGTTTCCCTTATGGCCGAAATTGAATGTCTATCTACTGTCAACAGAAATCAACATGTCAATATTTTTCCGAGAATATATTACCTCAATTTCAAAAGCTCGCCTAGTCCATTGCAAGATATGATCATGTTGAGAGATAAGCCAGTCCAGCATTACTGGTTTGACAACCTTTTCTATCTGCACATAAACAAATATGGATAGTCTCTTACATGACTGATTTGACATGATAGATTGAATTAGGAAACCATAAAACTGAAAAGTGATACAGTTTTGTTCTGAAATCTAATTCATATAAGAACTGTCCATTCAATGACCTCGTAATTCTTCAACTTGTGGAGGTAAGGTTTGCGCAACTTGGATTTGCTATGACAATTATACAGTTGAGTTAAGTCTTCCTCTAACATATAAGCAGCAGGAACTACTTTCCTAACATCACCAGAGAGGGATGAAATTCCTTCAAGGAAAGGCGTCTGCACCAGTAGAACGAAAGATCAAAATCGTAAATATAGATACCAGTGACAAACTGTTTTCCTTAAGTATTGAAAATGTTTAGGGACAAACCAGTCTTTCTCCATAAAACCGATGCAGCAGCATGGCCGAGATCATCATACATTCGGGCAACCATTTGGAGAAAAATGGGACAAACTCGTTGATCTCTGCCTTTGCGATGATGCGCAGTTCATTTGCAAGCAGAGGTAGAGCATGCATACGTTCACCATGAGATTTCACGTATGCAAAATGTGCAGCCTAGGAGGATAAGAACATCAAATGTAAGTAAAAGTTAACATCATATAATAGAATTAAAAAAAAATGGCTTATACAGTAAAGAAATACAAGTAACCATTACAAAAGCTCACCCTGGCACAGGCACCTTTGATAGACGACTGAACAAAGGATTGTATTTTATCACTTATATCATCACTCAAGGTATCTAGCTTGATAAGCTGAAAGAGAAAAACCATAAATCAACTAAGATCATCCAAGTATACCTCCACATCACAAGGCCCACACTAGACAATATATATGCAATTCCTTTTTCTATACCTAACTAGAAATGCTTCTCTTATTACAGCCAAACACTTAATACATAAAACATAGTCATACCAGAAAAATCTCTAGCCCTGGCTAGTTAGTTGTACTGCAGAAAGCACAAGAAAGTTATGCAAATGTCACCATCAAAATGAAACAGCTAGTTCGAAATAGCTAGTAAGGGCCCCAAAAGGAGAATTTTGCCACGCAGCACTTTTCCAAGAATGTCAACTTCAACTGGATATTCACAAGTGAACAGATATAAAATGGAAAAGGCAAAAAGTTTGTTGCTAAATGGAAGTGGATGGTGCAGCAAATATCAGGACACCAACCTCAGTTCTGGTACAGTCAGCTGGAGGAAGTCCAACTGTTGATGCCAAACTTACAAGCATTCCAAAATCACGAGGTTTCTGAGGAGACATAGAAGATCAAAAAATTATTTAATGAAACAATGCTTATCATGTCATGATAAAATTGCAAAAAACAATTCGACATGATAAATTTACAACAGAGATGAAAATAGTTTTTTGTTTGAGGAGTTAGGAAATAGCAAAAATCTAATGATCTTGATTACCACGAAAAAGGTACAATTTGTGAACTGAATGCTAATAGAACTTTGGCTATAAATTTTGAAAAAATGTGCAAAATTATGTAAATATACAAGGTTGTTATCATAGATCGAGAACTGACCTTACCAAAGTGTAAATGGTAGTCTTGGAGTTTATCATCACACCAAACACTAACTGAACTGAAAATCGCCTTCACGAGACTTAAGTGTATGTTAGTTCCAATGGTTTGCCTTAAACATATTAGATGATTTAAATAAAGATCTTCCTTCGGGTTGCCCTTTTCAGCGGATGTAACTTTCTGTAACTCCTGAATTGCGCTCTCTAGAAGAGAAGGTTCACCTGTGCACACAAACTTCCCAGGAAAGGAGCACATGTGGTAGCTAACTTAAAATCTTGTCTGGAATAAATTATTAATGCACATACATGCATTGGTGTGTGTGCTTATTACACCTTAAATTAAGAAAATGAAACAAAACGACTTTTTATTGGTGAAAAGTTGTTGTGCTCAATGTTAAATAGAGCTCAAACAAGCCATCTTTTTGCACAGAGTGATCAGTTAGATAAGGCAGATTTCTGAAGAATAAGTGGACCAATGGTGATAAGATGTACCTGTTGAAAAAGAACCCATCCATAAATTGCATTATGTAGATGCTCAGTTATGCCCAATGTCGACCAAATTGATTTCATATGGAAAAGCATTGATGAGGCATCCTGATATATATATGACGTCAAGGACACATATGCATGGGACAGGTGATAAGAAGAAAAATAAGGACTAAGAAAATCTACCTCTATGACTTGACCCTCGTCAAGAGTATCAAATACGCCATATAATAATGTCTCATAGAGTCTAATGTTCAAGTGGTATATAGCAGTCCAATAATAAGTTTCTTCTTCAATACCACATCGGCCTGGTAGTGATGACAACTTCGAAGCCACTTGCCTTATAGACGATAGAATCTCAATCCGCAGCGAAGCAGACACTACAACATCCCATTCCTATGCCAGCCAAAAATATTTTTAGATTCAGGAAAGAGAAGTCTGCGAAGTCATATCACTAAATGAGAACTTGCTGCCTACTAAACATCTAGATCACAAATATAGTATGCACCTTCGAGTCTCTAATCGTTGCAAGGCATTTTCTCATAGTTGCTCGTTCATTTTTCTCCAGGCTAGGTGAGAAACAGAGGACTTCTTCTAATAGGTTAGCCTATATTGACGAATGAAAAAAGACACTTAATTCAATAGCTATAACAATAAAGCCAAGCATAGTTTTGTTTTGTTTTACATATTCTGGATATGCATATCTACGCATTTAAGTAAATGTCCACAGACCAGCAGAATGATACGGAAGTAAATAAAGTTTGCAAGGCAACCAAAATCACAAAAGCTGCATACGCCTATTAAAGCTAGATAAGTTTTAACTTAAGCTGTTGTAGAAAAGATATGCCTACGTGCCAATCAATCCTATCTTTTTCTCATTCAAGCTTCTATCAAATATTGGTCAATGAAATTTCAAGGGCAAGCAAGAAGAAAAAGGAATCACAACAGAGCCCAAGATGGGTGACATCCAGACTTGCAGGAGATTATCATATAATCAATATCAAACCAAAAAATCCATGAAATGGTCCAAAGAGTTGCATAAGGACGACAAGAATAAACAGCACTGTAGTTCATTATCACCTGTCTAGTCTTCCATTTCATGTAGAGTTTTTCATTAGGAAAATCTGATTTGAATATTCCAACCAAAAGTCCCAATGCTAAATGTGGAAGATCAATTTGTTCACCAGTGCTTAATGCAGCCAACTGTACCAGATTTCTCCGTATGCAGGTATCCATCTTTGATGAAATCTATAAAGCAGAAACAAACAAGAACTGAAAAATTTGCAGCACAGTAAGATTCAACAAAAGTGATGCAACTAAAGTAACTTTGAAATATGTATATATATATATATAACTGCTAATTCTTTTGGTCAATTAATAAAATGCTAGGTAATGGTATAACCAGAAGGCCTTTCTCCTCTCCCACTATGTTAGATAACTACTGATTTCCTAAAGCGTATCCTTGCTAATGACTTTGAAGCTTGCCTGCATCTGGACACGGATCATGTTCATGACCTCTGAGTGTGTATTAGAGATCTGAGGCTGTAGATGTGGTTTATCTTTTCTCTTCAAACTTAACATTAGTCTTGAGCTTTTTTCTATCTTTCGTCTCTGAGTAGGATGCGCCTCAACACTGTTTCAAAAACCCGTAAGAATGTGCAGAAGAAAAACCGCACACATCTATCCAGAAAATAGCTGGAAGGCTGCATCATAGGTAACACAGAATAGACATGTGTGAAGAAAATAAAGAGAGTGACTACCTTGAAAGCAACATAGACGCAATCATTAATTCATAAGCTGCTTCTCGTAAATCATCATCCGATAACCCTTCAAAATCCCTAACATCATGTATCAGTTCACTCGAAAGATGGAAACCAAAATAATCAAGATTCACAAAGAATCAGATAGTACTCTAGGACAGAAAATTCAAAAAGCAATTGCCTAACTAAATACCTGTTCTCAAGGGTGGCAAGCCAAGAGGAATGATTTTGATAGGTTTCACAGGTTTGATGTCAGGTGTTTCCTCTTTAAATATATAGTTGTCTCTAGACGAAGAAGTATTAGAAGAATCAATGTTGCATGACATGTCTGGGCCAATGTCACTGGATTTTTCCATGTTAACTGGAGAGGGAGGCATACGGCGAGGAGGAGATCCTGCTATATCTGGACTCGATACAAGAAAATAAGAATCTCTAGACTCAGAGCGTATCTGCAAATCCAAATCATCAAAACTAATCATCTTCAACGGTTAACATCAACAAAGTCATTGGTGTTTTACATCAACAGCTCAAATCACATGAATTGAAAGGAGGATGTATTGCAAAAATTTGAGTTCGAATTGTCACAGCTCTACTTTACACCTCAAGTATGCAATTAAAGATTCCAACAAGTACGGGAGCATTGTGGAAACGTTTCCTCACCGTTATGGGATATGAGGACTCAAAATTGAATTTCTCCGTGCCCTTGAATACATCAACTACACCACCTGCGTTCGTGTTCAGAAAATGGAGTGTTTCAGCAATAATAATTAGCTAAATAGATGCTTTGGCAAATCAAAATTACCAAGCAGAGACCCCTTGATCCTCTATGAAATTAACAAATCGGACGAAAACAATTCACATACCAAAAATCAATTTCACAGATTAAAAACTGCTAAGAAGATGGAAAAATCTGAGAACTTCATTAACCACTTGTACACAAAATATCATAAACTCACCGGATTTCACGCAATCCAAAACATAATCAGCGCTGAGAGCATCCAAATCAGCCGGAGAAAGAGAAGTAGAAGAGCCAGCAGGGGAACGAAGCTCCGTTACCAAACCCGAAGACATAAGAAACTCCAGGAGCTTGCGGCGATCGTTCCGGTAACGCTGCAACAGAGAATCCATCTTCGCCTTCCGTTTGGGTAAGGAAACGGAAAATCTCCTATGACCTATTACGTAAATTTTGAAATCGATGAAGAAGAAGAAGAAGGGAGCAGCAGAAAGGCTTCTTCAGCGTGTACTTTGTTGTCCCTTCCTGCTCATGGGAGAAGATGAAAGTCTGGAAAGTCTGGAGCTCTGGGTTTTTGGGCAGAAGCGCGGAAAAAGCACGACGACGGTGATTTAAAGACTAAAATAACCTTACAAGATTCTTTTCATTTTCTGACAATCTTTTTCTTTTGTTTTGGTATGTCCATAACTTTTTGAATCATCAAATTTCGTAACGAGTAACCAACAATTAATTCAGCTATACGATTACGAAAGTATGAACGAATGTGAACTATAACGACATCGTTTCATTTGGCAAACGGTACCGTTTCAATTACAGATTTCTACGACGTCGTTTTATTCTGAATACGACGTCGTTTCTTTTCCTCTCTCTACGGCGTTGTTTCATTTGTTAAAGCCAACGACGTCGTTTCATTTGTCAAAGCCAACGACGTCGTTTCATTTGTCAAAGCCAACGACGTCGTTTCATTTGTCAAAGCCAACGACGTCGTTTCATTTGTCAAAGCCAACGACGTCGTTTCATTTGTCAAAGCCAACGACGTCGTTTCATTTGTCAAAGCCAACGACGTCGTTTCATTTGTCAAAGCCAACGACGTCGTTTCATTTGTCAAAGCCAACGACGTCGTTTCATTTGTCAAAGCAACGACGTCGTTTCATTTGTCAAAGCCAACGACGTCGTTTCATTTGTCAAAGCCAACGACGTCGTTTCATTTGTTTACATCCAACGTCGTCGTTTCAGCCTTGGTCGTCCAACGACGTCGTTTCAGCCTTGCTTCGTCCAACGACGTCGTCTCAGCCTTGCTTCGTCCAACGACGTCGTCTCAGCCTAGCTTCGTCCAACGACGTCGTCTCAGCCTTGCTTCGTCCAACGACGTCCATCCTTTGTTACAGCTAAATTGTAAGTTGACGGTGCCGATTGTTTCTGACCGGACAGATGACGTCGTTTTTCATAAAATTTCGATTTTTTATTAATAAACGAGAAACGCAATCTCTGTTTCCACGTTCCACATGAAGGAAGAAGAAAAACAAACTAATTCCAAATCAATTCCAAGACTTAATTCCCATTTCCCACTACGCACTGTAACAGAAATCACAGGAGAAGGATATTTGGACTAGATTTCTAATTACACAACACTAAAAGACGAACCAGAGTTTTACCATATTACCTGGAACTTTCTGGTCTAGAATGGTTCGGGTTCATCCTGGTCTCTTAGAACCACAAAAGATTTTACTAGACTTCGTTTGCATTCTTCAAGATGTTAAACTTGCAGAGCGGACAACGAGAGTTTATATGAAGCCATTTATCGATGCAAGCGCAATGAAAGTGATGGTTACAAGGGAGTTCTCTTAGTTCAACTCCATGTTCATATTCACAGAGACAAATGCAGCATTCCTGCAGAATTACACGAAGCAATGAGTTCTCTCAATCTACTACACACTTTTTGAAATGCTTTTAATTAAATATAGAACTGCATAAGAATGTGGAAATGGGAATACCGCGTCTTCTGGAGAAAGAGAGTGTTCGATAGGTGAATCTGTTCCGCATTCTGTCATTATTCCTCGTGCCTTGCCTGGGAGCTTTTCATCGTTGTCAATCTTTCTAAACCTGAATTTCGGCATTTGATCGATGTCATTTTTGGATGCTCCCTCCTGTTTCGCACCAATTTGCAAAGAGAAAACAATCAATCATCCTATTTAAATGAAGAAAACGGTTTCTAAACAAGAAAATTGTTTTGGGAATGGAAGTAGAAGAGAGGTTACCTGGTCGGCAACAGCATACAAGATTGCAATTATGCATGGAAGACAGCAGCAAACAGCAAGGCCGATAACACAAGCCAACGCAACACAGAAAACGACAAAGAAAACATCGAAACCGAGAAAAATGATACACAGCCTGCAAGTCGGAAAAACACCAACGCATAAGTTTTAATCAAAACCCACAAAGATACAACTTCAAAGAAATTCTAGAAAAAAAGAAACATACCAATAGAGCTGAGGAGAGTCATCAGATAGTGTTTGGCCTCCAGCAGACACCCAATAGAATCCGATTATCCACCAGATGAATGAGAACATTGTATTCGCTGATTCAAGATGCTTTGCGGAATTACTGAGACTATCAACATTGAGGATCAACAAGTGCCATATGGAAACAAAAAGAAAATTCAGAGATATGAAACTCAGACAAACAATAAAGAAGGATCAAAATAGCCTAAACTATCTCTAAAAATCCATTGCAACCATCTTCTTGATCAGGCTTGAACTTCTAACATAACAAGAACATAAGCTGAAGATTTCAGTGAAGTTTCTTTCTTTATCAATTTCATTCACCAAGACTTGTATCATTTATATCTTCCCACCTAAAAGTTGAAAGAATCACACATACAATAAGCATCAACTAATATCAACCTAAAAACTTTAGATTCCACATTGAAATGTAAAAATTCATCACCAGCTTCACCCAAATTCGAAATCACAAACTCTGATCCCAAATCAAACAAATCACAAATCGAAATCCAATACCTAGAATCTCCTCTTTCCTCCAATTGTGCTAACGAAACATACTGCTGCGACGAATTCGTAAACCCAGGACCACCACCACCATCTTCCTCCGAAGGTGATGAAGATCGATGACGTGTCCCTCTCCTACTTCTCCTCCTCCTCCGTCTATACTCAGCACACACACACGCCATATGTAACCCACACTGAACACTATAACCAACAACCCAAACTCTTAACGGCATATTAGGTCTCTCATCACGGCTAAGTATCAAAACAGCAACACCGATCGCGACAAAAGCTAGATTCCACAAAACGTCAAGAAACACCACAGGCTTTGAATACGCCCAATCACTTTGTCTTTCCTCTAATTGCTCAGCAGCGGTTTCTCTAACGAGCATCGACGGCTCACGCATCATTCTCCGGCTACCGGCGTGACGGAGGAACCTCGCTGCTTCTCTAAGACCTTGTCGTCTAGCGGATCGATGAATCCCATTGTTTTCTTCACCTACGCTTATGGTTCTTGTGATTGTGGATGGAAGAAACGGTGTTGTGTCGATGATTCCGTCGGAATTTGCTCTGCCGACGCGAGAATTATTAGGAAGAGATGTTGAATCTGATTCCGTTGTTGTTGATGACATTGTTTAGGTTTCTTGATTTTCAATTTTGATTGATGAGTTCCATATACAAAAGGGTTTTTATGATTTGTGAAAAAAGGGTTTGGTTTTGGAGTTTTTGGATGTACAAAGTTTTGCAGAAAGGTGAGAGAGAGAGAGAGAGATAATGTGAGGGAAATTGAAAAATAAAGCTATGGGAGATGTGTTGATTGTCCCTAGATTATCCTCATGTTCTTGATTATTTACATTTTTGCCATTCTTTTAACTAATGCGATAGTTGTGTGTCGAATCCGAGGCATTTTTTTATATTTTAATGAAATTAAGAAACGTGTCGCATTCTTTTCAATTTGTTTTGATACGGTTTAATTTAATTTGGATTTGTTTTTTTTGATAAATATTTTAATTCAAAATAATTTTAAAGCCGTTTGAAGTTTTAAATCGTTTTTCGGTTCTTTTGGTTTTGGAGGTAAAGGATACAAAAATATCGGATAATTTTTTATTTGATGAAGTTTCAAATCGCGTTGTTTCACACAGTTTTGGTTCAGTCGAGTAGGTGAATAAAGTCTAAATGGACAACGAGACCCACATTAAAACTATGGTCCTTAAGTTTTATTTAGCCCATTAAAATATGGGCTTTTCTTGTTAAAAATTAAAACAATTATTAATTTAATGGTCATGGAGCTTAATAACCTCAGTTATGGCTTCTTCTTCTTCGGCGCCTCAATGTTTAGTGTTTAAACGAATCTACAATGGCAGATAAAGCCCAGAAAACTCTGGTTCTGTTAGCTAATCTAATCAAGGTTCCTCCATTAAAGGCTTTCTTTCTATTAAATTCTTCGAATTTTCATGGATTTCATCATACACACGAATCCATCTCAATCCTTCTTCGTCTCCTTCTCTCTGGAAACTTATTCTCTCACGCTCAATCGCTTCTTCTTCAAGTCATCTCTGGAAAAATCCATTCCCAATTCTTCACTTCATCCTCTCTGTTACTGTATTTAACAGAAGAATCAGAAATATCAAAAACCAAATTTCGACTCTATGAGGTAATCATCAACACATATGTTCAATCTCGATCCCTAGACTTATCAATCTCTTACTTCAACGAAATGGTTAATAAGGGTTTTGTTCCTGGATCGAATTGCTTCAATAATCTCTTAACTTTCGTTGTTGGGTCGTCTTCATTCAATCAATGGTGGAGTTTCTTCAACGAGAACAAAAGCAAAGTTGATTTGGATGTGTATAGCTTTGGGATTGTGATTAAAGGCTGTTGTGAAGCTGGTGAAATTGAGAAAATCTCTGATCTTTTTGTTGAATTAAGAGAGTTTGGGTTTTCTCCAAACGTTGTTATCTATACTACTTTGATTGATGGGTGTTGCAAGAAAGGAGAAATCGAAAAGGCGAAAGATTTGTTTTCAGAAATGGGGAAAATTGGATTAGTAGCTAACGAGTGTACTTACACTGTTTTGATTCATGGGTTATTCAAAAACGGGATTAAGAAAGAAGGATTTGAGTTGTACGAGAACATGAAGAAAGATGGCGTTTTCCCTAATCTATATACTTATAACTGTGTGATGAATCAGCTTTGTAAAGATGGAAGAACAAAAGATGCCTTTAAAGTGCTCGATGAAATGCGTGAGAGAGGCATTTCGTGTAATATTGTTACTTATAATACTCTAGTTGGTGGGTTGTGTAGAGAGATGAAGGCAAATGAAGCTAATAAGCTGATGGATCAAATGAAGAGTGATGGAATTAACCCAAACCTGATCACTTATAACACTTTGATTGATGGGTTTTGTGATGTGAGCAAATTAGGGAAGGCTTTGAGTTTATGTAGAGATTTGAAGTCAAGAGGTCTGTCGCCGTCTCTCGTTACATATAACATTCTAATTTCCGGGTTCTGTAAAAAAGGAGATACTTCAGGAGCAGCTAAGATGGTTAAAGAAATGGAAGAAAGAGGGATTAAACCGTCGAAAGTAACATACACAATTCTTATGGACACATTTGCTCGTTCGGATAGCATGGAGAAAGCAATTCAGCTTCGATCATCAATGGAGGAGCTAGGATTAGTCCCGGATGTTCATACATATAGTGTATTGATTCATGGGTTTTGCATTAAAGGTCAAATGAATGAAGCATCGAGGCTTTTTAGGTCGATGGTCGAGAAGAAGTTAGAACCGAACGAGGTGATATACAATACAATGATACTTGGATATTGCAAGGAAGGTAGTTCTTATAGAGCATTGAGGTTGTTCAAGGAGATGGAAGAGAAAGAGTTGGCTCCAAATGTTGCTAGCTTTAGTTATTTGATTGGAGTTCTTTGTAAAGAAAGAAAATTGAAAGAAGCTGAGGATTTGGTTGAGAAGATGATTGATTCTGGGATTGATCCATCTGCTTCAATCTACAGTGCGATCTCTAGAGCCAAAAATGATTCATTTGTTTCTCAAATAAATGATGAGAAAAGTTTCAGTGATTTGAATTAAACTATATAGTTGATGTGAAGAATTGTTTGAATTAGCTTATACATAAGTTTATTTTTGATATCGGGAAATTTGCAATCGTCTTATCTTCTTCTTTTTTCCCCAGGATAGAAGATAAAACGTCCTTGCAACATTCTCAATTTGATATTTAGTTGTTGTCCAAGTATGTAAAGCGGTTATATTAAAAACTTTGTATTCTCCCCAAAAAAAAAAAAAAAAAACACCATTTATTTCATGAAAAGAACATTTAAAATAAATAACAATATCGGTGGTATATCGAATCTGATTGGTAGTGACTAGCCCTGGGCATAAGTAACCATATCCGAAGATGCGACTAAACCGATCCGAACCGAAACTGATCCAAATTTTACGAAAACCTGAACAGGACTCAATCTACCCGAAAACATTCAATTACCCATTTAAATCCATTATACATTAAACTCATTGTACCAATTTATTATCCATTACTTATTAGGCCCATTAACCTTATTACTCATTAGTTACAAGGATCAACTCTCGACTGTCGAACTTCAAAGGCTAAGTTTGAGAAGTCACTGTCAATTCCGGATTTGTTACCTTTAGTCTTTTT
Source organism: Cardamine occulta (assembly GCA_028015245.1). Taxonomy (NCBI): domain Eukaryota; kingdom Viridiplantae; phylum Streptophyta; class Magnoliopsida; order Brassicales; family Brassicaceae; genus Cardamine; species Cardamine occulta. Next base: position 3,103,822 of record CM051393.1, on the reverse strand, counting down.
TCTTTTGTGTTCTTAATTCTCATTGTTGAATAATTGAATTTGTAATATCTTTTGGGTTATATTTTTTGTCGTTCTCCAGTTCTCTCCTTGTTTTTTTGACATTTGAATTCATATTACCAACTTAATTTGGATTTGAACTTTGATGCTAGGTTTGAAGTTTGAACTTTGAAACCTTTTTTGTGTGTTTGTTTCGTTTGTTTCATTTGATAAGTGAATTTTTTATATTAGTTTACTAGTATCATTTACATGTTTTTAGACAAGTAACATGTTTCATTTCCGGTCTGAGTTTCACATAATTTCGGTTCTTTGGATTGTATACCAGGTACTTTGGTTACTTTGGGATACAAAGTACCCTAATTGAGTAGATGCCAAGTAATACTCGGATAATTTTAAGTCTTTGAAAATATATCCAAACCATTTAAATCTGAAATGAAATAACCGAAATCCGACCTGAAATCTACAAATACCCGAATGAGACCTCTAAGCCTAAATCCGAAGACCCAAAAACCCGAAAGATCCAATCCGATCGGGTTCAGGTACCCGAACGCCTAGGGATAGTATCGACATTTAAATTTTGTCAGTTTTCTTTCATTCTGAGTGACAGGGCCAGCCTGGCCTTTAGCATAAACAAAAAAAAAGTGTTTAATGTCTATAAAATTTATTTTCCATTAAGTGAGATGACTATTTGTAATATAAAAAAAAATACAACAGTGTTGGAAACCTCAGCACGTACGTATAGGATCGGTCTTATCCGTAAAACTAGAGGATTGGACTTGTTGATTTGTCGCAGAGAAGTTTTAAAGTATAATATGAAATTTCTGCGAACGTCAGTTTAAGTGCACGTTGTTGCTGTGTCATGGCATCATAATATTAATATATTCTCCACTTGATGATTTTTTTCCTCGCAATAATGTATCCATTGACCCAGTACTTGTCTATATATATTGTCAATCGTAAGAGACTTGATAATTTGTCTAATATGTCGTATCCATTGCCTGTAGTTCTACCAGCTGCCTCATCATCAGAATCTGCCTTAGAGAAGGCACCGTTGTGGAATTTTGAATAAAGTTCCATTTCTTTTTCGTTGGAGGATGAAGGTTAATTTTAGATTCTTTTTTTTCTTTTCTTTTTTTGAAATTTAATTTTGGATTTTCCCTCTCCTGCTCTGTCATGTTCCTCAACTTCTCTATTTCTTCCCTCCCTCTCAACATAGCTTCCCTTGCATCTCTTTCTGTCATTTTGGTGCGTGTGTTGTGTTGTTGTTGTGTAAGAATGGCATAATTGTCGTTTTGTAGGAGTAAAAGTACCATATGAAAATGCCTAATTGGATAATGGCCAATTCAAAAAGAGGTTTTTTTTCTTTCCATAACTGATTCTTGAAAGTTTCAACAGTCAATAAACCTTTTTCAAAAAAAAAAAGAACAGTTAAGAGATGGTGATATATAAGAAGATATAGGGAGTATACATTATTTTACTTTTATTTCTGTGTCGCTATCATTTAAGACAGGAAAAATATTTTTTTATTTTCATATATTTTAAAATTTAGTTTTATATATGTTTATCAAAGTATATAAGATTTCGTAAATGTTATAATTTGTTAAAGTTTACAAATTTTTAATTTTAGAAATTGTTAAACTTGTTAAATATAGAGAAATTGTGATCATAAGTTGTTTTCTCTGCAATTGTTATAAGGGAAATTGCAATCTATACCAACATATAATTGAAAATTTAAAACTATGGTAATAATTTTTCATTAATTAGTTATTTCTCTTCTCACATTTTTTTGGACAAAAATACTCCTATCATAATTTTAACGGTTAAGTATTCTTTAAACGATCAAATATTTGAAAAGATAAGCTCTAGATTATACAGTTAAATATTTCATTAATGTGGTATATATATATATATATTTAACAGTTAAATATTGTTGTTAGTAAATTCTTTATCTCATTAATATTTTATATATTTTATTATTATAATAATTTATAGAGTTTTAAATAACTAAATAGCATATTAATCACTTTGTTTGCATAATTTGATTCACAAATAACAAAATATAGAATTATATTTTGTTTGAATATTCATGTTTTGTATATAACATGTATAATCATTTTATTAGCATGACATAATTCAGAAATAACAAAACATATAATTATAATAACTTTGAATATTTATATTTTGTATAAAACAATAACTTATTTACATGCTAAAACATAGTTTTAACATGTTCTAATTTTATTATTGATGTATAATAATATATGGTAAAGTAAACAAATGAATAACATAATCATTTTATTAGAACTGGAATATATGTCACGTTAGCAAAATATTTAACCGTTTAAAGCTAGAGATTTTCTCAAATATTTGATCGGTAAACAAATACTTAATTGTTAAAATTGTGATTGGGGCATTTTGAACTTAAAATGATGAGAAGAGAAAGAACAAATTAGTGAAACAACACTACCATAATCTTAATTTTTAAATAATCTATGTATTTTGAGCTCAATAACCCTTGTTATAAGTTGGATACTTTTATTAAAAAAGATATCTATTTTATTATTTTAAGTTGTATCTTTTTTTTCGATTTTTTTTAGTCGTCTATTACATCATCAGAGATAACTGATCTAACTATTATGATGATTAAAGAAATAAAATTTTAATTTGATGTTTCGGAAGCAACCAAAAAATTTAATACAGTAAGGGGAGTCTTAGGCCGTAGTAAAATTTCGAAGCTATAGTTGGCTAATAAACAGGTGCAGTTCCTTTCATCAATCTTACGCTTCTCTCTTCGTTTCCATTAAGCCTCCCTATTTTATTTTTTTGCCAGGTTTCCGTCTTTGGTTTCTTGCATTTTCCCTGAGAATGGGTGGAGAGAAGGTATTAGCCATGACTGGCACAGCTCCACCGGAGCATCAAGTGTTTGTAAGTTTCCGAGGCAGAGACGTTCGCTATACCTTCTTCAGCTTTCTCAAAGACGCGTTAATAAAGGGCGGTGTCAACGTGTTAACAGATGAGGACGCACCTAGGGGAAAACCTATCTGTGAGAATATTTTGAAACTGATAAGAGACTCGAGGATCGCTGTTGTGATCTTCTCCGAGAACTATCCCGAGTCTACTTGGTGCTTAGATGAGTTGGTGGAGATCGAGAAACGAATGAATCTTAAGATGCTTGATTCTTGTCCTATTTTCTTCGAGGTTGAGACTTGTCACGTCAAACTTCAGGCAGGACCAAGCACTTTCAACCACAATCTACTGCGGTTGGAGCACGAAGAACGAAAAAAGGCTAGGCAGATTAGTAAGAAGGCTTGGGAGGATGCAGAGGAGAGATTCGACGGATGGCGGAGAGCTTTGGTTTCGGTCGCGTCTCGCTCGGGCTTGACATATAGAAAGAAGAGGTTTGATTTATATAACTGAACATTGTATTTACTGGTTTCACTAAATTAATGACATTTTATTTTAATACGTTTATATACAGTAAAACCTCTATAAATTAATAACATTATAACCAATAAATTTTATGATATTTTATTAATTATCATGTTTATTAATTTATAAAGATGTTATTTGGGCTAAAATATCAATCTGAGACTGAAAAAAATTGTTAATTTATCAGTATTAATTTATAGAGGTTTCACTGTAGTATATACAATAGTAGCTTAATCACTTTCGAAACCTTAAAATTGTGAAAATTTACTGTATCCATTTTAATTAGGTTTTCAGAAAGAAATATGGTGTGTATAATTCCTTTTTCATGTTTTTTTTATAAACAATTTTGAATGTGAGATTCCTAATATCTGGAAATTAAGGTCTTATTTTTTGTTAAAGGAAATTAAAGTTTTATAGCTTTCAAAATCTTACACATACCAAAATGAACTCGTTTTACTATAGTTTCTTCCACTAACATTTGTTATCATCATCATACATTCGTACTTCATGATTTTTTTTCTTATTTGTTTTGGAAGCAATCAAGCAACCTTTGTAAATGAAATCGTCGAGAAGGTTAAGGCAATGCTGAACAACGTTTACTCATCACTTGTACGTAATCCTGTCAAATCAAGAAATACGTAGTTGTAGAATCAAAGAACCTGATATATTGTGATGAGAAAAAGAAAGAACACATATTATCTTCCACGTTTGAGATTTGCAACGAACTAAAACGAGCCCTTATTTATTTAATTGATTTTGTTTAAAATCTAGTGTCTAAGCATTGTAACTAGTAATGCTAGGACACAGGTACGTATCTCTAAGTTTGTACAATACTGCCTTCTTTTAGATGCTGAATGTGAAGTCTAGTGTTTTAGCTGGAAAGGTTAGTTCTGGAGCTGGTCATTCAAGTGAAATGCGCCGAGAACTAATGAGAATGCCAAACTCAACTGAAGCAAATAGATACGATCAGTATGGAGGGAGAGATGATGACGGTTTTGATGTTACTTTGTTATGTTTGTGTTGGAACGACAATGAACATATTTACATTTAAAAAAAAAAACATATTTACATAAAGCTGTATGGTTATTTAAAAAAAAAAAAACATATTTATCTGTTCCCACATCAAATTTGAGCTATGGTTACTACTTGAGATTTGATGAAATCTAATTTTTTTTGGCTGTGTGATCTCATTAAGTCATTAACACATGTTGTTCGAACTTCCAAGTTCCAAGTCCTTGGTAAATAAACTTCTAGCTAACCTTCTAACCAGGAATTTACAATGGATGTTAAGGCCTTATATATAGAGTAACTAACCCCAAGTTTCCTCTCTCGGTAAAAAATTACAAATTCTAATATATGTTTGCAACTGCAGAAGAATTACCATAAGACGAACCATATAATGCATAATCTCATAATGGTTTAAAAAAAAACTGAAGTTGTATAATGAAAAATCGCATAATGAAAAATTAGGTGATGGATAAATTTTGCGTAATAGCGGAATAACGTAGTATTAAATTATCAATATACATATATAATTAAGAAATTAATAGCACACTTAATAGAAAAATGATATGTTTTAGCTATTTTTACATATTTTAAAATAACATTAAATATTTTTAAAATTTTGGAAAATTAGTATATTATTAGAAAAATATTTTTTGATGCAAGTATTTTATTTTACTAATTTTTAATACATTCATAATACATTAAAAATTTAACAATGTTCTGATACCCAAATCATAGATGCAAGGCGTCGGGGATCTCCCTGTTAGTCTGTTACCATCGTTTTATCAAAATAATTAGTTTAAGAATCATACTATACAAACTATCAACAATTTATAATAAAAAAATATTCATAAAAAAACAGTTTATAATAAAAATAGAAATTTTAGTCAAATTAAATACCTTGATATATTCCTCCCACCATGTATCGGTATGTCGATCTCACCGTCCGATTTTATTGACACTTTGGTAAGATTTTTTTTTTGTAAATACTGTATTTCATCTTTTTGTAAATACATTTTTTTGCCAAAATGTTTACCTTATGGTTTTCCGTTAAAATTTTGATTTCAAGGTTTTTGCACAAAAAATAAGCAATTTCGAGATTTTATGGTTTTATCGTAAAAAAATAATTTCGTGATTTTGTATTTTTTACGGAAAACCGCTATTTCACGATTTTACCGGAAAATATCTAAATTTCACGATTTTGACAAAAAAAAATGTAATTTTAAGATTTTGCAGTTTTGGTAAAAAAACGTTATTTTACAATTTTTTATCTTAATTTATAAATTTCTATGAATATATGTGACTAAAAACAATTTATGAGTGTCAGAAAATAATAATTTGAAAATTATTTAGTTGTAAATATATTTTAGATCATCACCAAAATTTACAAGAGCTCGATGTGGTGCTTAGAGGAGCTGTCGGAGACGAATAAACAGTTCCATAAGGCTAAATAGTTTTCCAGTATTATATAAATCAAAACTTTTCTTGGTAGATGCAAAAAAATCCTTCTAAACAAAACCCAAGAAAATATAGAAACAATCATTCCTATAACAATGTGACACTTGTGTTGAATCACATTCTCTCTGTGCTTCAGTGATGAAGAACGATTACAAAATATATAGACGAAGATAGAGAATCTTAAGCTATCAGTTATAATTCAAAATAACAAAGATAGTTAAGAGATATTTCTGATCTTGTGGAATTAATCTTGTGATCTTGTGGAAACAATCTTTGAGTAAATAACCACTCCAAAGATTGTGCTGATTAATCGGAACCATCGAATCTCCAAGATATTCTCAGTAACTTGAATCACACTGTTTCCAAGTCATTGTAATGAAGTTGGGGGAATGTGTAAAGAAGAAGAAAAAACATATCTTGGGTTACAAGTAAGATCCCTAGACAACATTTCCTTGTAATGAAAAAATCTCAAACAACGAACAACAAACAATATTAGATGAATCAGAAACAGAGCTTATACGTTATAAGAGGCAATCTTATAAAAGAATGGACATACCTCAAAGCTTTTTTTTGTTCAATCTCAAAGTTATAGTAGCATACACCTTAAATGCTGTCTTAAATGGTCATGTTCTGAAAAAATTAGATCACCAAAGTTCAATATTTTTAGAACCTTGACCAGACTTGATGCTAGAATATGTAATCTATTTTTTTCATAACATGAGTAATTGCTAGAATACATATTCTACAGCTAGAACTTATGTTCTAAATTTTTTAGAACAACTTTGATCAACCAAAAACTTACTTAAAACTGCTTAAAATAAAAAACTTTATTCTTCAAATGTTTTTAAGATATATGTATCTACATGTTTATATGATTTGTTTTTCAATAAACTATCAAAATGTAGCAGTAAGGGTAGTTTAGGAAAAAAAAATAATTTTTTTAATAATGTATAAATGAACAAATTTTTTGCTAAAACTCTTTTATTTCCAATTTTCTCTAGTTTAAATACAATTTTTTTTGTTGCTTATTTAGTTTTTTACAGGTGAATCCGAGATCATCGTTGCCGTTTTTTTTTTTTTGCATATTTGCATGTAAGATTTACAAATTCCATTAAATGGCTAATATATTTTCCTAGTAGATTGTTTTATGCATGTGTGCACATAAATTTTGGCATCGCAAGTGAAGTGCTGTGTCTGCCACTGATTACGAAAAAACATTCAACAAACAATTATGCATTCATTTGATCTTTATCAGATAAATGAAAGTTATTATACCAAAATTTATTAAAATTCACTGTTTTGACCTTTGAGTATTTGGCAAAGGATTGTAAATCATAATTTTAACTTTTCGTTTTTAATCTTGTGTGGTAAATAATTGTTAGATAGATTAATATGAACAACACCAAATACGTAATAGTTTTACTCATCACTTTTTTGAATAATCATTTTGGTATTTACACTGATGTTTCCAGAACTTTTTCTATAAATGTCTTTAAAGATGACGTTGGACGAAAACGATCGCGGCGACATCTATTGATATTCGAACATCCTCGTTGATATGGATTCGCTGGTATGGGTTTATAACATGCTGCGGTTGGAAATCTTGGATCACAGACTGGATTTGGTTTTGGATAACGAATAAATACTCTTGCATCAATGCTACTTATAAACACACATAGTACAATCAAAATTGTCACAAACATAAACTCTTCTGTTTTTATCATCATGATTCTTGGTTTTGGAATTTTTCTGTTGTGTGGTTGGAAAGATTGGAAAAGGCAATTCTTATATGTAGTGCAAGAGATAAGTTACAGTTTCACTAGCTTTAATTGATTATTAGTTCAGATTCTTATATTTATTATAAAAAAAATGTTGGTGCTACGGTTTTTATTTCAGTTCAGTTTTGTTTAAGTATACAGTTTAATTTGAAATAATTATAACAAAAAAAAACTGAGTAGCTTTTATTATTGTTTCAATTCCTATTATTTCTGCTTTGGTTTACATCTGATTTTTGTTATATAGTTTAAAAGATTATAAAATTAATTTGTTTTTAAATGTTTTAGTCGATTTTCTAATCCTCTCTTAGTTCTGATTGTAAATTATGTTTTTCTTGTTTCATTAGAAATGATGTTTTACTAAGTTTTTGGTAGAACAATAATATGTTTATCTATTTACCTTCATTTTTAAATTTTTATTTTTCTCGTTCAGCCACACAAAATAGATAGTAGATACTTCTAATTATATGTACAAAATAATAACTAATGTCAGTTTACTACTACTTATGCATTTCATAAAATTAATTTGGTAAAAACAAATGAAATTATGTTGTGTCATCTGATCCAAAGCAATCAACGCAATCTTCCGATGATTCTCTAATGTTATATACAAGGTTGTTCCCGGTTCAATTAGACCTTCGATTCCGGTTCACTAAGTTGGGTTTCTTGTAGAGGATGTGCTTGCAAGAACAAAATATTGTTGGGCTTTACACGTGTTAAAGCCCATGAAGATGGAGTAAGAAACAAAGCACTCTCTTGGGCTTTTTTTTTTTGTTTTCTCGTAATTTCCTTCGAACTTTTTTTAGCAGCAAAATTAAAAATTTGCTGGTTAATATCGGTTCACTTGTAATAGGCGGTTTAACTCCAATTGATAGAGGTTAGAAAACCAAAGCAACCGTTGGAAAAACGAAGAAGAGAAGAAGCAGTTCTTAAAACGAAACACAATTTTCATTTGGCGTCTCCTTCGAGAAAAAAGAGAGTAACTTCTGATGAAAATGGTGAACGCGGTGGTGGTGATGACTTCTTTAATCGCCGGGATTGTTCTCGGAATGTTAAACGAAGTCAACGGAATTCAGATTTTGTCGAAATCAAAGCTCGAAAAGTGTGAAAAAACATCTGATTCAGGAAATCTCAATTGTTCAACTAAGATCGTATTGAATCTCGCTGTTCCTAGTGGATCCGTAAGCCTTTTCACCCCAAATTTCATATTTATCTTTTCCTTCTATATGTTTATACAATTTTGTATTCATCACTTTTGTGATGAATAAAGAGTGGAGGAGAGGCTTCGATTGTAGCGGAGATCGTAGAGGTTGAAGATAATTCGAGTAGTAATATGCAAACTGTACGGATTCCACCGGTGATAACAGTGAACAAATCAGCAGCATATGCTCTCTATGATCTTACTTACATTAGGGTATGAAATTTATATATTGTTTATATTAATCTTGATGATTGAAATAGGGTTTGGTTTAGAGTTTGATTATCATGAATTTAGTGTATAGTGTTTGATTTAACCGTATTAGGTTCTGAGATTAATTAGTCTTTCTTAAAACGTTTTAGGATGTACCTTACAAACCTCAAGAGTATTACGTTACGACTCGAAAGTGTGAGCCTGATGCTGGACCAGACATTGTACAAATATGCGAGAGGCAACGATATATAATCTCAAAACTTATCTTTATAGACCAACATTGATTTGATGAGTATTTTTCACTGATTTGTAGTGATAGTTTTTCAGGTTGCGTGATGAGAAGGGCAATGTTTTGGAGCAGACTCAGCCAATTTGTTGTCCATGTGGACCGCAACGAAGAATGCCTTCATCTTGTGGAGATGTTTGTATGTGTTTCTTTGGTTTAACGTTTCCCTCCTTTTGTTTCTTGTTAAAGAATATAACTTAATCTGGATTCTTGTTTCTTCTTCTCTTGATTTTGATTAGTTGATAAGATGATAAAAGGGAAGGCAAATACCGCGCATTGCCTTCGTTTTCCAGGTGACTGGTACGGATCCTTAAATGATGTTCATCATCTGCTCTTATCTTCAAAATGCAAAATATGCTTCATGGTTTTGTGTTCTCACCTTTAGGTTCCATGTTTTCGGCATTGGACAACGGTCACTAGGATTTAGCGTGCAGGTTGAATTGAAAACAGGAACTAGAGTTTCAGTATGCTTACTTCATTAATCCCTCTTTTTCTTCGGGTTCTCAAGCTGGTTTTGTTCTCGAGTTATTTGGCCTTACGGTTCTTGATTTTTCTGCAGGAAGTGATCATTGGTCCTGAAAATAGGACAGCTACTGCAAATGATAATTTTCTAAAAGTTAATCTCATAGGTGACTTTGCTGGTTACACAAGTATTCCTTCTTTTGAGGACTTCTATCTTGTAATCCCAAGAGAGGTTACTGCTCTTGTCCATTTGAAATCTTTTAAATACTTGTGTCGCGCTGTAATACTAAATGAAATGAATATTTTTGTTTAAAAAGGCGGCTGAAGCGGGACAACCAGGGAATTTAGGTGGAAACTATTCAATGTGGATGCTGCTTGAGAGAGTGAGATTTACATTGGATGGCCTAGAATGTAATAAAATCGGTGTTGGCTATGAAGGTTTCAACACCCAACCAAATTTCTGCGGTTCACCATATTGGAGTTGCTTGCATAATCAACTATGGAACTTCCGCCAGGTTAGTACTTATATGTTATAGCTTCCTTAAACCTTACTTCATCCTTGTTTCACCAATAACAAGTCTATTTCAGGCAGATATAAACCGGATTGACCGGCACCAACTTCCTTTATATGGACTAGAAGGAAGATTTGAGAGAATCAATCAACATCCAGTTATGTTCTAGCTTTCCTAGTTTTTGAATCAGTAAGAATTAAGTTTTTTGTCAGCTTATCGGATTTTCCTTTACATGATACAGAACGCGGGGCCTCACTCGTTCTCCATTGGAGTTACAGAAACACTTAACACAAATCTAATGATAGAACTAAGAGCTGATGGTATTGAATACGTTTACCAAAGGTAAAAAGTCTTCAACATTTTCGAAATTTTGATTACATAAAGTAAAGTTAAAGTAACCTTTTTGTGGTTGCAGGAGCCCCGGTAAGATCATAAACATCGCTATACCAACATTCGAGGCACTTACACAATTCGGAGTTGCTGCAGTCACGACCAAGAATACTGGTGAAGTAGAAGCATCTTATAGCTTAACGGTAATATTTAAAACTGAATCTTATCTGATAGTTTCATAGCAAGAAATGTTTTGCTAGATACATTAATCGTAGTTCGCTTCCTTTTGCGCAGTTTGATTGCTCCAAAGGAGTGGCTTTTGTTGAGGTAACTA